>CAIGRN010042985.1:0-10237 GCA_903798345.1 Fraxinus anomala
TATTGTGGCAGTACTATCTTCCAAATAATAGGAAAGAAATCATTTTTGCATGCTCTGATATTCCTATATCCTTATTTACTATGAACTGGTGGCTTTGTATCTTATATTCACGTTCTAAACTTATTATATAAATGTTAAAAAAGTCAGGTATTTGTTTTTGACACTGCTGTCAACGTTATAAATGTTCAAAATCAATATGTTTCACTCCAGATCCGGACACCGACCTGAGAAGGACAGAACCGAAGAGTTGATTCTTTGTTAAATGGAGATCGAAAAGAATTAAGGGTACGTTTGATTGTCAATATTTTTCAGGAAAATGTGTTTTTTCTGTTCAATTTTCTACTTTTGTGCTGTTTGATTGACAATCATTTTTTCGAAAAATATTTTCCTACTTTTGATCACGTAATCATATTTTTCCTGAAAACAAGGAAAATATTTTCTTTTAGGGAGATGTGGTTTTTATTTTTTAGGTAATTCACTTTTTATTTCTATTTTTCATCTATTCACCAATAAAAAATGGACAAGTATAATATTTTTTTGGTTGAAAATTAAATCAATAAAAAATATTTAATTAATAATTTTCTTACAAATAATTTCTAAACAATTGTCTATAATTTATTTTCTGTTCATGCAAATTTCACGTTTGTAATCAAATGCACACTAACTGGTTTTGTATGTGAATGTATACTATAAAAGGATGTCGAACAAAAGTTAAATTTTCATCAATATAAAAACAAAGTGAAAAAGATGTACAAATGTTTGATTGCACCTTAACGAAAATGATTTCCTTTTTTCTTTTAAATGCAACCGAAAAATTCCAGTCAACCTGTAGCCACGTTCAACAGGTTCTGGTGAAGTGTATAGTTTCATCTTAATTTTCTAATATACAGTTTTATGCTCTATTCGGGCCAATTTTCAATTTTTCCGACTTAGTACTTTTTTCAACATATAGCCGGACTGAGTTTTATAACGCCGTTCACAACTCTTCCAGACCACGACTATTCGGTAATCATCCACCTTGCAGCCTGAATGATATTTATTATTCCCTACATGAAATGTAACTTTACATATGAGAACAAATATTACAGAATACAGAGATTATGCAAGATTTTCGCCATCACGAGACCGTTTTCAAAAATGTAAATTCACTTCATATCCAATGCTGAGGAAGATACTCTCTTAGAGATGTAGAGCTGCTGCCTCAGTTACTCGAAACAATGTCTAAATATTGCGAAATCAGCACTCCCTCTGAGAGTCTCGGTGAACTAAGACGTGTCTGTGAAGATGCAGACTTGTACAGAGACCATATAAAGTCAGAGACTAGGCCAACTTACTGATTAATGCTATGCCATGGTCCAAGCTTTAGGCTCCATAGACTGAATTACGTAGTAGGTATTAGGGAAGAGAGGACACCACTTCGCGCCTAAGGTGGATACTTGTTTTTGATGATTAGCTCCATAATCGATGTATGAGGTTCCTGCTTTTTCAGGAATAACACCCAGCCTCCCAAAATTTTCCCTAGCTTATGTAGAAAAACTGCCTCTTAAGGATATATTTCTTGCTTCAGCCTAGATCCTTCCAACTGGTGAGGAGGGTGGACAAGTGACATATTTTACAGGTACCTGGAGTGTGGTTTGTGGCTTCATCTTATCCTTTCCAATTGTGACTTCTGATAACCCTGCAGTTTCTGACAGATTATTCACGTCTAAGATTTCAGGTAGCTTTCGACTAGTTATGCTGGCTACACATACAGAAAATGCCTCAAGCAAAGAGATGGATGCATTGAATTCAAGAGAGTAAAATCCATTGCTTGTTGGTTCCAAGCTGAAAATCGGCTTGCTCCCTCGCTCTCCACCCTGTAAATAAGTACGGAACACAAAATTATATTCTTTACTTTCTACAAGGGCTATAAGGAGGAGAAAAATAAAAACCTGAATCATTAAAATGGTACCTGCATGAAAAGATCAAGACGATCTGCAGCCGAGCTATGCATAGATGGTCCTGTAATCTTGCTGCGCCTGTCCTGGTTAGCCAGGATTTGTAGCTTGCAACCAACATCCCAGCCTCCACAATCACATGATCCACCTGATTTCCATCTGTTGATTAATGGCGAGGGTGCACCTTTAGTTGGTAAGCCATGAATTCCAACAGGAAGAATGACTACTGTGCTATTGGGGTTCTCATCTTCACCTGAGACACACCTTACAAACTCTCTATCTTTGAATGGTCTGCCTTTATCGCTCAAACCTTCATCCTTTAGCTTTTCACATGTGTTCTTAATAACAATTGCAGCAATCTCCCTATAGAAAAAAAGCTCAGGTGTTTGCTTATCCATCTGGCTGAGATCAACACCATACAAGACACATTCTCTTACCACGCATTGACTAGAGTCCATTGAATTTATTTGCGGGAGATAAGAGCTTGAAATCTTCATCTGGGCAACGATATTATAGCCAAGTCCACAACTTTTACCTTTTGGTCCTTGATTTATCCAGCTCGTACTCTTTTTCTTAATTTCATGAACAGAGTAGAATGTATAAATCAAGCAGCAGTCACCCTTTTCAGACGATGGCAACTTCTTTACAGTAGCAGCCAGCATGTTGCTACAATTATCAGCTGCAAGTTTGAAAGAAGGGAGTCCATTCTTCATTGAAAGCTGCAGAAGGGCTTGAAAAGTGGACACATCACGCTTCCTGTCTTGAATTTGTCCATCGTCGTTCATGGGCTTGGAGGGCATGACATGTGAGTTTCCATCGGGTGGTGTAACAATCTCAGCCGAATGAGCCCCTTTATACTTCAGCAATGGGTCCAGTAACCTTCTTAAAGGGCTAGATCTCCTTCGGCTACTAGCAGCTGCTTTGTCTTTGTTATAGCTCTCCATACTAGGCGAAAGTTCGGATCCAACTGGGCCGGACTTCGGAGCAGTATATGTAGAACTCAACTGTGGAACTCCTGAACTCTCCTTAAAACTAAAGCTTCTGGTCATCTTCCCAAGGCTAAAGCTGAAGCGGCGAGTAGGGGACGGATGTCTTCCTTTTCCAACTTTCTGTTCAGCATTGACATCCATTCTCTTGGAAGCATCGAATGAAAATGAGCGTTTAGCTTCACATTTTTTGGGTAGGAGAATTATGCCATCTGGAACTGCAGTCGTGCATAATTCTGAGTCCATGGCCACAGCATTGACCAAGCTAGGTGGCTTCATACCAGAATTGGTGTTGACCATAGCACTAGTAGACAAGGGGCATGAATGTGGAATAACAGTGGCAAATTCTCCTGAATGAGGCTCCTGAGGAGAAAAGCCATCAGAAAACCTGGCCCAATTTCCTTCAGGCAAGTGCCCATCAAATAACATCTTGGATTCTGTAAACTGAGAAGTTTCTGAGGAACTTGTCTTTGGGAAATGATTGGGTGCTAGAAGTACGATGTTTTGTGGCTCTACAGTGCAATGTTGAGGAGTAAGGTAGACTTCATCTTTGCATCTCGTCTTACTCTTCCCTTCCTGAACATTGATTGTTTTAGGTGAAAAGACGGAGGACCCATTTTTACCCCTGTCTAAGGCCAAAGCTTCCTTTTCCAATACTATCATTTTAACAGAACCGTTGCTCTCGCCATGCCTCTTATTTATTTCAGAACGATCCTTTCCACAAGACTTAACTTTCTGATTGAAATTGCCTTGCTGCCCACCCAAGGTGCTACTTCGAGCTTGCAGATCTTTGGTATATGTGCTCTTTCCTTTGGACTGTTCAATGCCTCCTGTCATCCTTTCTGCCTGAGAATTAAGAAGTGAACCATACGTTGGAAATTGTTTTCTCAAAGGTGATGAATCAAAATGTGAACCACATGACAATGGTTGTTTTCCTGGTGATGATGAACTAGGATGTAAACCATGTGATGTTAGTTGTTTTCCCAGCTGTGAACTAATTTTAGGTGATCCACTTGTCATAACCAAGGAATTATTGAGATATGATGATGTTTTCCTGTTACATTTTGCAGGCATACGTTCATTATACTTCCATTTCTCTAATCGCTTCCAATCAAGAACTCCAAAATTTAATGCCTTTTCTTGGACACTTTTTTCTTTCGCTACCTGCTGGAGAAAGCTGGGTAAATTCGACATGTGCTTGACAAGCTCGTCATCTTTACATGTCTTACTCCACTGCTGTGTCGTCTGGCAATAATTATCGGAAGACCTAAATTGCATCACATTCTCAGTGCTTCCACCCTGTCTTAATTCTCCATGCAGACCAAGGTATGGTTGGCCAAATGAATGTCCAGGTCCAAATGTATCTTGATATTGTGAACTTGCATCAGCCCGAGGTGGTAGAATCTTTTCTTTCACAGCGTCTGAGGTTTGTTGTCGTATTGAACTTCGTTTCTGCTCTAAACTACGACTCATTTCCCTAGCAGTTGCTGCACATCTAGTTCGTGGTTTAATGTCAGATAGCATGGTACACACCTAAAATCATTCGCTTAACTGAGAAGATATTTGTCCTATTGATTCAATGTGAAACTTGCTCTCCGATGACAGTAACAAAAAGGTCTGCTTTTCTTCCTGAGAAAAGTAACCACAATCAATTCAACAATTCAAAGCAGTAATCAAAGAGAGAACTTTAAAACAGGTACAACAAATTTCTTAATGATTTGCATGGATGTTCCAAAAAAGATTCGCATCAAAATGATTACATGAATTCACCAAGTTTTGAAGGGTCAAGAAAGTAAACAAGGTGGCATGTTACATCTGTAACACACTACAAGGCAATTAAGTACAGTTATTTGTGAAATGGTATAATAGCAAACTAAAATAACCAACAATGTTTGAAATATCTTTAGCTTAGATGTTAACAAAGATAACAATATGTTATTAACTCAGTGAAAATCCTTATCGGATTATATCAAGACCACAACATTTTTGCCAATAACATGATGTCAAGAACAAGATTGTTACCTCGTTTAGATAATTCACCATTCCATTATCAATAATAGAAGGAAAAATCCCCATATACAAGGAGTATACATATATAAAGATTCAATTATAAGAATGTGAACTTTATGTGGATTACATTACTAACTTCCCGTAAAAACACATTCACTAGTTCCTATCATCGTAATAACAAGAGGAAATTATTTAACCACCTTGGAGAGAGAAAATGAACAACTGTTTTTAACAATTTCCAAGTCCATACACATTTCTCCTCAAAATACAGAAGATAAGAAACTTATTTATGTCTCAATTAGAGAATTAGGAAAACCATTTCTGGACGTATGCACGGATACACGGATTCCTCCTGCAGTTGGTTCCAGGACTTCGTTTCTAAACTCTCTTCAACATTACAATGTGCAATAGCAATTTATCCATAAAAATGGATTTACAATGCTGAACCAGAAAAGTATACATCCAAAATGAATTATTTTCCCTTGAACCCAAAAAGTCAGATAAATCCAAATCTCAAATCCTAAATAAAATGCAAAAGGATCAGGACACAAGGCTAAAAACAGCAACACGGAAGCATGAAAAATCCTGATTTTTCTTCAAGAAAACAAATTATATTGCCATTAATTCAGACCTAGTTCCCGAAAAACAAAGATCCCAGCAATTGCAGCTCAACCAACAAGAAAACGCCGTAATAAGCACAAGCATTAGAATACATCTCCAAACGATAAAAGGAACGAGATTAATAATTTCGAGTAAAAACAGCTCCAAGAAATGTGTTAAGGCTTTTACTTTTACCAATTTAGTTCAACACTTAGCACAAAAGAATTCAAGAAAATGCAAACCCATATATACATTTACTGAACAGTGAAAACTCATTAATCTCTTTTACCCAAAAATTATAAATAATGATAGAAATTAAAACAAAATTAAATTAAAAAATGTTCTTACACTCAACGGAAAGAAAGGAATTGCAGAGTCAGAGAAAGCAATAAATCTTCTTGGAATTGCACAAAGCGGTTTCCTCGATGCCGGAGAAGAAAGAAAAAGTATCAGCTGCTTACAGGAGGAACAGTCTTACAGGTCGATAGATACAAACTATACGTAGCGTGAAAAACCCCGCGTATCGGTGCAGTGAAGAGTGACAGTGTCATTATTTAGAGAGAGAAATATGAGCCAGAGGCGTTTCGCTTTCTACGGATCCGACGGTTAAAAAGTTGGGTTTTAACACTAGAGGCCACCCATCGTTTAGCTAACTTTCATTTTAGTCACTCAATTTTGCCCAAACAAACAACTTAACTTTCAGTTTGATCACCAAAGTTACAATAATAAACATTCTTGCTTCCTTGGTAGATGATTTTCTTGCATGAACGCTATGGTCGTCAATAAAACTTGTTTGTTTTCTAGTAATACAATTATGTCACATTTTATAAATTGAAAAATATCATGTTTACATAACTATTAATATTTATAAGATTTCAATTACACGAATTTTTTGTTTTAATCTAATTTTTGTATCATTGTTTAGTCGACATAGCAAATTGATGTCAATAGATATCTACATAAAAAGTGTCTTCCATGTCGAAAATGGCATTAAATTTTTGTAATTGGATGTTGAAACTTCCCGTGAAGAGTTTGGAATAAAAATATTTAGGGACTAAGATGATTTGCTTCTCAAAGTTAGATGACCTCTATAATAAATAAGATGGCCCGGGATACGTGGTTACATCAAGTAGGGTACGGAGGTGCAGGTGCTCACTGGGCTAAGGAACTGTGGGCCCTATATTGGGCCCAGTATTGAAAAATACTAAAATTATCCTCGAATCCAATGTTCTCCAGTGGGGCCAAGTTGGGCCCACAAATTGCGTTTAAGTGGGCCTCTCCAGATTGGATTGGTCTAGCTTGTGGATATGGATTGAAATTGATTACAAGTCTTTTTTGTTTTTAGTAGACTGTGGTTGTGCAGTCTCAAGCCCAATGAAAGGAATATTGTTCTTTGTCCCATCTTATACCCCACACTTCCCTTAATTTTGCTTTTATTTAATTCGCCTACTAAATATAAATAGTTGTTTGATAGATATTAAAATCTAAATTTAAATTTAAATCAAAATTAATATTTAATTTTTTATTTTATGAGATTTACAGTTTTTCAATCTCGTATCTTATAAATTTTTATCAAAATTTACTGAAAATCTTATTTTAATTATAGTATACCTATGTCTTGTCATTCGTTCGGTCCAACTCATTATTTTGGTCATAGTGAAGGTGGCTTTTTGGACTTTTGTTTCAATCGAGTTGAAAAATTGACATGGCCATTGGGATTATAATGTCCACTAGCACGTTCTTTGATGTGCAAACAGTTTCTTGCTACCTTTTTTATTGGATAGTCAAGTATGAGAGATTTTATCATTTTAAGTTAATCTTTAATTATAGGGAGATGATCAATAATTTTCGCACGTGTTAGGATTTTGGAGGAATAAATTTTATTTTTATTTTTTTCTGGCGCCATTTTGAGGTGAATGATGAAAAGGATA
This sequence comes from Fraxinus anomala, assembly GCA_903798345.1. Classification (NCBI taxonomy): domain Eukaryota; kingdom Viridiplantae; phylum Streptophyta; class Magnoliopsida; order Lamiales; family Oleaceae; genus Fraxinus; species Fraxinus anomala. Next base: position 7,465 of record CAIGRN010042985.1, read on the forward strand.
TGTTTAAAATATTCGTAAACATTATATGTATTGGAGGTAAGTTAAAAGTAGCTTCAAATTTCTATTTTCTGTGATCAAACCTAACCCTTTAAATAGAAAAATGTCATACATTTCACATTCGAAGGGTAAAGACTATGGTCATGTAAATGTAATTTTGGATAAATATTTTTTGAAGATATAGAGTTCCAGCTAAAAAATGTAATTTATCTTTATATAAACTATCTTTATGTGTCGTTAATTCTGAATTTTTCGCATGTTTACAATAATTGCCTCAAAAGAAGTATATTATCATTGTATCGTCCATCAATTATTATTAAGTTCCACTAAACAATACCGTCTTTTGTCCATCTTTAATTAAAAAATCACACATTCTCCAAGGTTTTATTTCGTCTCAACAGTGCAAAACCAAGCCATCGGAGAATCTCCTGCCATGGTGACGATCCAGTAACCACACCTTCCTTTTGGATCTTTTGCGTGCATTTGGGCACATGCCTTTGCAAGATGGTGAGGATGGCTATTAGATGGAGCACTCATTTTCCCTATTTACCGTCTTGTTTTCTTCTTAAATAATACTAATTAGGGTTGGACGGGTGAGGGTGGCTGATACCCATCCCAAACCCTAGTTAGGGTAAGATTTCTTGCCAAGAACTTTCACTGCTAACCCGATGGAACGAGGAATTCTCGCATCGTTCTTAAAATTCGTGTACTCATTTGAGTTTTGATCCATCCATACAAGATGGTGTACTCAATTAATCAGATCTAAAATCATATCAAAATTTAAATTTTTATCTTAATATATGAACCTTGTTAAGAGGAGTAGATCGGCCCCTAATATTATATGTTTATTTCATATTTTTGCAATGAGGAATATTTATTTTTAATATAATTTACTAGGTTAAGCAGCCTAATTCCTTTATAAACCTAAGACCATCCTCATAAGCATTAAATTTCCAGCACTTTTCTATTTAAATTAAAATGGACTGAAGTTGTAATAATAAGATCAATAATACTTTCTACCTCGTGTTTTTCTTCCATAAAATATGTTGAGATTGCAAATATATGATAATTAAAAAAAATGAAGAATTCCTAATTCTTAATTCCTTGTATCCTTTACCGGCACAAGTCGGAAAGTAATCTAAACCTCGACAAAAAGTAGTGGAACAAAACAAATCAATCAATTGCTTTTACAATCTTTACATTTTATTTGGGTTTCTTCTATGTTTATTCCAATCTTGTAATTTACTTTTACTTAACAAGAAAAGTTTGTGGGCGATCTCCCACAACCTTTGTTAAAGGACTAGGAATAAATCTTTGCTTATTTTCCATATCATTTGTTTGTACGTGAATATAATTTGCTTTATGCACAAGCATGCGTGCTTAATTATTAATTTCTATGTTTGACAAAGTGTGTCAATTGAGAGCACTATGGTGACCAATTTTAAGGTTAAAAAACTCTTTGATGAGTCATGATAGACCCACGACCGCGTGCTTGCATCAATTAAGGTATCGTGGAGAGTATGTAAACATGCTTAGCACGTTAATACAATACTAATAAAGAAATTTCTTATAATTACGGAAAGGAGTTTTATGTAGGGCTGGACATGGTTTTGTTTGGTTCTCTTCAGAATCAAACCGAATCAAAATTTTCGGGTATTTAATAAATGAAACCGTCGGATCCAAATATAATTATGGAACCGTTCGGGTTCGGTTCCGTTCGGTAATGTTCGGTTTCGTACCATAATTAAAAATTCTAACATTTAATACTACATAAATACAACTAATGACATGTTCATTCATAGTTTTTACAAATTAACATAGTCCAATTTAAAAACATATAAATAACAAATTGTCTAATAAAATTAATTCACCAAATCACCAATGTATACAAATACCAAAAAAAATATACTAATACTAAAACAAGTTATCCAATAAGATTTGGGCATGTAGATGTATGTTTTCAATTTATCAAATGATTTGGAGTTAGTGACTCAGTGGTTACTGAATGAAAGTGAAAAATTGGAAAGAGAATGATAAAAACTTAAAAATGCATAGATCATTGGTTAAGAATAAAATTAATAATAGTGCCAAAAAATTGAATTTAGAAGTTGGATTGGATTGGGCTGGGCTAGTTAGGTATGGACTTGACTTGGGAATTAGAACATTAATTACTAAAGGGAAAAATTCATGGATCATGTATTATCTATCATGAAATCAAAAATCAAACCCCAAGTTTTAAAATTGTAAAAATCAATCACCAATGTATACAAATACCAAAAAAAATATACTAGTACTAAAACAAGTTGTCCAATAAGATTTGGGCATGTAGATGTATGTTTTTAATTTATCAAATGATTTGGAATTAGTGACTCAGTGATTACTGAATGAAAGTGAAAAATTGGAAAGAGAAGGATAAAAACTTAAAAAAGCATAGATCATTGGTTAAGAATAAAATTAATAATAGTGCCAAAAAATTGAATTTAGAAGTTGGATTGGGCTGGGCTGGGCTAACTAGGTATGGACTTGACTTGGGAATTAGAGCATTAATTACTAAAGGGAAAAATTCATGGATCAGGTATTATCTATCATGAAATCAAAAATCAGACCTCAAGTTTTAAAATTGTAAAAATCAGGTTTTCCATGAATTAATTAATTATATTTCACAATTATTATATTAAATTAAATATTAAACTGTAATATAATATAATTAACCCACCACACCACACCTCTCCCTCCCCTACTGCTCCGGCGACTACTCCGGTTACCAGCGACCACT
>CAIGRN010042989.1:0-16797 GCA_903798345.1 Fraxinus anomala
ACTTCACCTCAATATGCTTGGATCTCTCATGATAATTATGATTTTTGCATAATAGTAAAGCATTTTGATTATCAGTGAAAATTGTAGGTGTCTCATGTAAAAAATTCAATTTTTCCAAAATTCCCTTTAACAAGATACATTCTTTTACAGATTCAACAATTGCCACATATTCAGCCTTTATACTGGATAATGTGATAATAGTTTGAAGTTGTGACTTCCACGTGATACAATTGTCACCTAGTATGAAGAAATATGCAGTAGTAGACTTTCTCTTGTCTTTGTCCCCAGTGAAATTAGAGTATACATACCCTTTCAATGTTAATGGATCAGTTCCCTTTTTAAACAATAAACCTATTCTAAGTGTTCCAGCTATATATCTCAATAACCACTTTAACCCAACCCAATGAGGTTTCCCCGGATTAGTCATAAACCTATTTAGAAAACTAATAGAATATGCCAAATCAGGCCTAGTTGTAACTATAGAAAACATGACAGACCCCATGTCATTAGCATATGGAATGTTTTTCATATCTTTAATTTTAAATTTAGTTTTAGAACATTAGGTTGAAAAGAGGTTCATGTGGGCAGCAACGGGAATATTAACCGACTTAGCTTCTTTCATGCCAAATTTGGTTATAACTTTATTTAAGTAGGTTTCTTGAGTTATAGTTAATAAATTTTCCTTCTTGTTTCTGTTAATAACTATCCCCAGAATTTTCTTGGCATTTCTTAAGTCTTTCATATCAACTTTAGATTTTAGGAGATTTTTAAGCCTTATTATCTCAGCTTTTCTAAAACTAGTTAGCAACATATTATCTATATATAGAAGTAGATATACCTCATTGCCAGCTTTGGTGTTGTTGTAATATAACCAATGGTCATATTCACTTCTCCTAAAACCAATTTTTAGTACATATGTGTCAAACTTTATGTATCACTATTTAGGACTTTGTTTAAGTCCATAAATAGATTTTTGCAACTTGTACGCAAAGTTAAATTTTTCTTTTTCCTCAAACCCTTGGGGTTGACACATATAGATGTCCTCTTCTAACTCTCCATGTAAGAAAGCAGTTTTGACATCTAATTATTCAAGCTCCCAATTGAATTGAACAACTAGTGCAAGATCCACAAGTCTCGCCTTATATCTCAAAGGGTCAGTTGAATTGCCTTAATTTATATTCATGGCATCTTCATAAGATGAAGGTTTTGAATATTCTAGAGATTCATCAGAGATTAAGGCAAAGTCAGTCAAGTTATTTATTTCATATCTTGAATTTGGTCGGATTTGTCTCCTTTCCCTATCTCTAACCAATTGATAATCTTGAGTGCTAGTTTCATTTGTGGGGATATTTAGGTTCTCAATTTTAGTTTCAATCTCAACTTGAGGTAGTTCTACTTCACCTCCATTTGTGTTAACAACATTTTCATCAGATTGTTCAACATCAGTTTCAACATTCTCAGGATGACTGGGTTGAGTCTTGCTAACTTTACCTCAAATTGTCAAGTATTCTCTTTGATTTGCTCTTTTGGATTATCAGTTTTATTTTTCAAACAAGGCATTTCAAACTCATTAAATACTACATTTATGCTATTAATGATCCTAAATGCTTTACACGCCTAACACCCACAACATGTACCCTTTCACCCCTTCAGGGTACCCAAGCATAACACATTTAGTGCGCACATCCAAACACCCTAATGTGAGAAATGTTTGGGAGCTTTCAAGTCCAAAGTTCTTATGGAGTCTTAAACTCAACAGAACTGCATGGAGATCTATTTATGAGAAAAGTAGTTGTAGTCATAGCCTCAGCTCAAAACCTTTTGCTAATCTAAAATTGATCAGCATACACTTAACCTTATTCATTATAGTTCTATTCATTTTTTCAGCGAACCAATTCTATTGAGGTGTGTGTTTTAACGGACATGTGTCTTACAATCCCTATTTTGTTTACAGAAGTTATCAAACTCAATATTACAAAATTTCAAACCATTATTATTTCTTAGAGTCTTAAACTTCTTATCAAGTTGATTTTCAACCATCTTTAACCAAGTTCTAAATTTTTGAGATGTCTCAAATTTAGTTTTCAATAGATAACTCTATACCTTTCTTGAGTAGTCATCAACTACAGAAAAGAAGTGTTTATTACCTCCAAAGGAAGGATGACTTTCTGGTCCCCATAAAGATGAGTGGACATAATCTAGGGGCGTAGAGGTGGTATGTAACACAATCTCAAAGCTCACTCTATGTGATTTACCCAACACACATGTTTTACAAAATTCAAGGGGCTCAATCATATCTTTTCCAAATAGTTTTTGTTTACTTAGATACTTCAGACCCTTATTTCCTATATGTCCCATTTTGTTATGCCATAATTTAGATTTGTTTTCAGTTATGGTCAAAGATTTTACATCTTGAAGAGTAACAGTCTCTCCGATAAGATAGTACAATCCATTTCTTTTAAGTCCCTTAAGAATTACCAAAGACCCTTTCATCACTTTCAAAGTGTTATTATCAGACTTGAAAGAATGTCCCCATCTTCAAGAATTCCCAATGAAATGAGATTTCTTTTCAGGTTTGGGACATATCTCACATTCTTCAATTGCCTGACAATACCATCGTGCATCCTGATGGTAATGTCACTAATACTAAGAACACTTTGAGAGTTACTATCACCCATACACACTTTTTTGGGTTCAACTTCTTTGTAATTATTAAACCAAGACTTACTAGAACACATGTGGAATGTATACCCTGATTTCAAAATCCAGTCATTATCAACTTCTTCATTTGACACGGTCATAACAAGTAGGCTATCTAATTCAGAACCTACGGTAGAGTTATTCAATTCGCCATTATTGTGATCCTTATATTTTTTCTTCCATTCGAAGCAATCCCTTTTAAAGTGACATAATTTTCCACAATGGTAACACTTTTTATTACTTTTATCTATTGATTTAGATCTAGTTTTCGATTTAGATTTGAATATTCTGTTGTTGAAGTTATTTTACTCTTTCTCAGTTGTCCCTCTCACAAACATACTCTTATCTCTTGTATTTGGTTTAGATTCTTTCTTGATCTCCAATTCCCGAGATCTTAAAGCATTAGTGACAATAGCTTGTGTTAAAGTATCTCTAGAGTATTTTTATCGCATTATTTATACCCTTATAGGAATCAGGTAATGAGTTAAGAAAAATCACCGCAAGGTCTTCATCATCAAATTTCTTTTCATCATGAGCAAGACTCTTAACTAGGATGCTAAAATCACTCAAATTAGCTTCCAAATCCTTTCCACTATCCATTTTGAAATTAAACAGTTTCTATACGATGTAGATTTTATTAGGTAATATCTTAGTTAGAAACAAAGCATTTAATGCAGTTCACAAGGCTTTAGGGATTGTATAATCTTCTACTTGTCTTACTATATTATCAGATATGTGCAATATAACAGAACTACATGCAATTTCATTAATATCTAGAATTTCTTCGGGCTTAGCTATCAATTCATCAGAAATATTTTCAGGATCATCAAGGGCTTTGGTAATCCTTTGTTGGTCCAATATGGCTCCCATTTTCTGCTTCCAAATCGAGTAATCCCATTTTCCATCGAATTGTGATAATTTGACCTTCAAACCCATCACGAATTCTATAAAAGGGTGGTTATTACTTGTGGACATAAGTGATTTTCATTCTGAATAACACTTAAGATGTAGAGAAGGTTTTGAATATTTTTTCATGCAATATATGACAAGTAAGCCGAACTCAGAATGAAAATCAACACTAATATAATATGCACAGACTGAAGCAGTAACATGCAATCAATTACTGAGTTATCACAAATGGTACCAAACACTCAGATTGAAGAAACTGAAGATAAACCTAAACATGCTCCTATTACAATCAGCCAATTTATTCAGATTCTTGAATAAACTCAATCACAGTAATATCAACAGATTCGTAAATCGAATTTAAGCATGCAAATCGAATTTAAGCATGCAAATCGATTACTGGACAGAAAGCAATTGGAATAGTCTCACCAAAATACTGTGAATAACAGTATTCAAATCTCCAGATTCGTTAGAAAATAGAATCCAACTCCAATACCAATTTCAGAGCCAAATTTAAAATACCCAAGCCTCCAAAAATCTCAGTTCAGATTAATTTATGTAAACTGTACAGGTAAAAAACCACATCAATACGAACGATAAACTGAAATCAATTTTTAAAATGTCTTACCCAGAAAATTCAAACTGTAGAAAACGCACACCGTAGAAATGAAAATAACAACAAAAATATTGACCCAATTCGACAAAGCCTAATCTGGGGGGGCTTAGAGGTAAAATTGTGCCCGTCGCTATGCAAGAACTTTCCAAGAGAGAGTGAAATAATTGGTACAACCAAGTTCAGATCGCAGCAACCCACACTATTATCGATCCATAAACGGATCTCCCAAATCAGCCTACACTATACATGAATCATCAACTTCACAGCCAAAACAGGTGCATGTTTACCAGTTTAATTTGGAGTTCAAATGAAACTCAGATTAAACATAAAATACTGAACACAACACTAATAAACTACACCCAAATCCTTCAGGATCAGTCAGTGATTCACTATACCAAAACCAAGATTAATACAACACAAGAATGAAAATTAAACCCTCGAAGAATTACAAGAAAAATTGCCTTACATAGAGAAAGATATAATGGAAATTGTGTGAAAAAGCCAGAAGAAGTGACGCCTCAGAAGCCCCAAGTCAATGTAAATATTTTTGCCTCAGTCGTTGATCAAATCCAACGGCCCAAGATTCTCCAAAAGAAAAATAGATCCGTGCCATGGTCAAGGGACCAATAAAAGCACGCCAAGTGGACAGGCTCAAGTAAAAAATGCATTTCAATTCCAAAATCGGGTTTTAGAACCACAATTCACAATATGTTTAGAGGTTGCCGAGGAAAGTGGCAATGCTGACGAAGATTGTGTTTGGAAGCGGTGATGGATTATGGTTTTGAAATGATGAAGATGGTTCTAGGTTGGGTTAGGATTTGTTGTTAATCGGCTGGTTGATGTGGGTAGAGTTGTTGGGCATTGGGCTGTGTTAGGCTTCACCTATAGCCTATAATCTTGCCAAACCAACATCCATCCATACACACATCTCATATCTTGCTTGTAGCCACAATCCTACTCACAAAAGAAACCCAATTTCTTGTATTGCACACCATTGTATTGACCACTAATATTCCATAAATCTTAGGGTTCATGCACGATTTTTTGAATTCCACAAATATTAATGTTCCACAAAACGTCGAAGTAAAAGTATAATTTCAATTTAGAAGAAATTAGTACCTCATGAGACTCAAATGAGTCAAATGGTGTCCCAGTCGTGTTCTTTGTATTGGCACAACTGTGATGGAAAAGCGATAATTGAATTTTCCAAAATCGTTGATTCAATTAACAAGAACAAACAGAGCACAAAACCTGCAACTATAACCAAAAATTCTTTTTTTTTTTTTGTTTATTTTTGTCACTTTTTTTTATTTCATATCAAAACTATTAATCTATCAAGTTTAAAAGTTGTAGTCTGAGAACGTGAGTAGAATAAACTAAACTGTTGATGATTTGAAGGTACCAACGAGACATATTTGATTAAGGCTCTCTTGGTCGATGATGATGTAGATATGTTGGGTGCTTAATTGCAGTAGTGAGGTGGTAGTTTCTATTGATGAAGGCAGTGGTCGATGGAGAAAGGGGTTTTATAGCGGGTACAACTTTGGGGTTGTTTATTGTAGAGGTAGCTATGGTGGTTATATAGGTTCTCAGCATTGGACCGTTGGCCGGTCGGGGATTGGTTTAGGAAATTAAGAGGATAATTGGTAGTTTGTGATCGACGGTATATTTAGTATTGGTAGTGTATTGGGCTTTGCAGCGCATCTAGGCAGCGATGGACGAAGGGGATGAAGTTGAGTGCAACGACTGCTGTTAGTATCTTTGTGGGGTTTTGGTTCAGTTAGTTCGTACTGAAGATGTTAAAAGTGCGGGGTGGTGGCGTCGTTGCTGGGTTGGAAGGGATGGCAATGTTGGTGGGTTCGTGAGCATGTTTTGGGGTGGTCGGTGGCGAGGAAGGGGAAGGGGAAGGAGAAGGAGAAGGAGAAGGAGACAAGTAATGGGAAAGGAAATAGAATAATGGTTTTGGGTCGAGTAGGGTACAATTTAATTAGAATTCAAAATAGAGTTTTATATATCTATTTAGATTTCATTAACTTCGTTCAAGTATTTACCCCCTGTTTGGTGGAAATTAAAATAAGATTTTTAGTAAATTTTGATAAAAATTGATGAAATGTGTGATTGAAAAGTTGTAGATTCTATTAAATATATAGTTAAAATTAGTTGTTGATTTTGACGTACATTAAAATCTAAATTTTAATTTTTACCAAACAGGGGCGTAGATAATGTTCTAGTTCAATAGAAGCCTTTTGATTTGATATTCTTTCAGTTTCCCCTGCTCTATAAATAAATGGTTTACTCATTTTAATAAATAGCCCTTAATAATATGAATACATTAATATCTTTTTTTGTTTCCAATTCTTTTCTTCTTTACGTTCCTTTATTTTCTTAATATTCAATTGTTCCCTATCAAATATATGCTCCTGAGTTAGATAATATCTTTATCTTTGCTTTCTATGTTAAGGATATTGGGAATAATGATTCATGGACATGTTTGCTAAGGCGACCCGTGGAAGCATACAGAGAGAGTAAAGATATATGTATTGTATTGGACTAGCATCCAAGCATTGAGAATGCTGTTGAAACCGTATGCTTGAGTGTAGTTCACGACTTTTGCACACACCATCTATTGAAAAACTGAAGATGGTATATAAGGTAGGTAACAAAAGTGTAACACGGTCATTTAATGTAGTCAGTAGAGCGTATGCAAGAGCTGAGCTAGAGTACCACATAAAGCATCTAGATCATATTAACATTAAGAAAGACCTTGTGAGTTCAAATAAATATTTGTTCAATGATTTTTGCCTTTGCTTAATGGATGCGATTACTATTTAATTCATTAACTTATAGTTTCTATTAACATTTGTTTTCGAAAAGGATTTGACAGAACAAGTGGTCCAAAGTACATAAGATAGAATGATTTTTATGCTACTAAGAAATAGATTAAGGGAACAATACATAACTACTACACTATAAGAATGACATTTCACAACTAACAAAATCCCCTAAAAGCTTTCATAAATCGGGTGGTAAATCAAATTATTACATATATAATTATAATATAATATACCCTAAATTTGGAGTAAATATGTCATGCTACATTATTTTCTACAAATCAGTTATTCTACCATAGTCAAAAAATATTTCTCACTTTCCTCTCACAATCAAACAATGTTTCTCCCTCTATACATCCAGCTCCAGAAAACTCTTCAATATCATTGCAATTTCACCATCAATCCTCGATTTCGACCAAAATCAATGAATAAAGTCACAATCTCGTCAACCTACTTATGATATTCATTGTTTTGGAGAAGTTGAAGCTCGTTTGTAGAGTAATTGGCTTTTTCCAAAGTAAAAATAAAAATTCCGTAATCTAATTTAGAAGGTAAGCATATAATAAGGTTCTCATAAACTTATGATTTGCAGATATTGATGTTTTTGAACCGAATGAAAACTGTTTCTAACCATGATCATATTTTTCTCTTTGTGAAAAATATGTTGCATTTTACCCACTGTGATGTGTGTTTTCTTATTAACCATTGATAGTATGTATTTTTTATTATCAATTTATAGTTTTGGACATGCTGATCTGTGGCCATTGTGTACTGTCAATATGACTATCTGTGATTGTAGTTGTACTTCATTCACATCGATACAAGTTACCGTTAGTTGTGACTAGTTGAGATTACTGAATTGAATAGTTGTGACCTATCTATTAAATGTCGTGGCAGTCCATGCATGAAATTAGTTTTATTCGTGACTAATGTCATTGCATTGTAATTGACTCTTTGTGACCCTATATGTGCTGACTCTATGTGATTTTGTCTACATTAAATGTGAATTTCTGTAGTCTGTATTGGTCTATCTATGACTTCTTTATCCTAATCTGTGACCAATGCCCTTGCATTGAATTGACTCTATTTAACCTTACATGTGTTGACTGTATGTCAATATGTCCACATTAAATGTGAATATGTGGCCTGAATTGATCTATGTGTAACTTATTTTTTCAGTATGTTGTATCTTGTATTTAAATGCAAAATTATGCAGCTTTTTTAGTTATTTGTGATTAACTGTAACCTGGTATCTACACATTTCCCGTCTCTGTTACATATGAATGTTTCCTGATTTTAATGAATTAAATGTGAAATGCTATTATCTGTATGTGATAGGGATGACAATTTTGCGTGTTTACCTGTTGTACGGAGGTCACAAGTCACTTATCCTAGTAAACGATGTGTGCAAGTATGATGAACTGGTTGAACTTGTTATTTTAGAATTTGGGTTTAATCAAGCAGAAGTAGCTGTGTGTATTGTTTGGATTATGTAAGTTAATATATTTATGCACTAAGCTTAGATTACATTTCACGATGTCACATGTGTTCTTGGGAACAGTTGTGTAACCAAACATTGATTATGACTCTGTTTGTGATGATTGTGACTATTTATGACCTAGTTCTAGCACAAAATGGTGATAATAAGCTATAGATTTTTGTTTGACTGTGGTTGTCTGTAACCAACAATGAATAAAATTTGAATTTAATTGACATGTTGTGTGTTCAACCTAACTCTGAATGTCCTCTTCGACTAGATGTGACCAAGTCTATGTTTACTACATGTTAAGCAAGTGTGACATTTGTGACATATTGGAATGTAAAAGTTTAAACAACTATTGTTATTTGTGACTATTTGTGACCTGCTATTATGTAACACGTTAATCATATGTGACCAGTTGTAACTTGTTCAGACACACGCAAATATAAACTTTCACCTCTTTAAAGGCCATTACCTAGATGATACAAACAAAACCATTCATAGAATCACATTCACATAAATGTAATAAAAATATTCATCCATTGTACAAACTACTTGATAAAAATAAATTTGCATTCAATTTCAAAATATATTACGAAGATAGAGATAACATCTATCGACTCCATAAAGACATCTATTTGTCTAATTTTGAACAGCCATAACCTAATCCATCATAAAACAATTCCATCAACATTAGTTCAGTATCCTGACTTCAATTTCCTCTTCCAACCTGTCTCATTTGTCTATTTTTGAATAGCAACGCTGCAATTTCAAGCCTAGCATTCCTAGCATCAAATGACATTGGGCATTTTAGCATGATTATTATGTAACAAATACTGTGCATACTTTATGGTAAAACACCACAATCATGGATGTAATAATTAAAGAAGACGAACTATAAGTAACTACAAAATATTGATGAAAAATGACACAACTTGTAATGCTCATTATGAAACTTACCCATTTTGTTGTTGAGGTTAACCACTGAAAATATTAATCTGCAGCTCCCTGGGTGTACCACCCCTGTCATCACTAGTTTCATCCACAATCCGATCGCTTTCAACAGATGTGTAAGAGGTCACAAGCTATAATGCCCCTTCATGGACTTTATTGTCGTGTTACAAATTCTCCAAAATCATAACATAAAACTGTAGACAGGTCACAACATGTATTTCGGTCACAAACAATCCAACACACTTTACAAAATATACTCAGTTCACATAAATGGTAGTCGATCAAATAGTATACAACACGTCACAAACTCTTCAAATTACAAAATATCCAGAACATGTCACAAAATGATATTTTGTCACAAAATACCCAAATTGGGTCACAAATTAATAAAAAAATAGGTCACAAATTTCACAAATCAGGTCACAAAATCAGATTCACATTCTTCATGGATTTCCAGCTAAAGGTCGACATTTTCAATCTTTCTTTCTCTTTTCTTTTTCCTTTCTTTTTTCTCTTTTATCTTCACGTCAAAACTACGAGTTCTAGCCATTTTAAGTACTACTAAGGTTGAAGCTAAAATGTAATATGGCTATTTCACGATGTAATTTTGGTGATAATGGCGACGATTGGGAGTTTTATGAAGGAGTATTATGTTGTTCTCTAAGCGTAAGCTTAACTTTAAGACCTGGTATTGTAGAGATAGCAGAAGCTTCATGAATAGTAGAGAGAGATGTGGTGTTCGTGTATGGTAGATGAAAGAAAGATGTGGTTTTAATGGAGTTGATGAGAGAGATTAATGGGTAACTGTATATATGAAGATAAAATTAAACATAGTGGAAATTACACCCAACTAGAATTTTAAAGATTTAATTTCAAAAATCAGATCTAAAATTTATTTATACAAAAATCAGATATTAATTCAAATTTTTAATATTAATAATATTCAATATTCTCTCTCTCTCTTTCATATTCTCTCTCTAAATTATAACTACCCAAATCCTAAAATTCCCGAAATCCCAAATCATCTCTCTCTCTCTCCCTCCCTCCCCTCCCTCCGATGGCTCCGACATCAACAAATAGAAGCAAGGTTGCTCCGGCGATCGCTACTGGTTTGGGCACACGGCAGCTGCACACAATCGGTGCAACGGCGCTTCGCAGCGGCAACAGTACCACTGCACACGATCGTCGTGGGGCACCGCACGACGATCGTGTGATTGTGACCAATTAATTTGATAATTAGTGATCATAAAATTTATGATTTGTATCACAAAATAATATGTGACCAATTAATTTGTGACATATAAAACTTCTGATTGAAAATTTGTGACTGTGTACTAAGTTGTGACTTATAATATTTGTGATTTGTGACATATGAATAAGTTGTGACCAATAAAATTTTTGATTTGTGACTGTAAAATAATTTGTGACCTATAAAATTTCTGATTTATGATCGTAAATAATTTGTGACCTATAAAATTTTTAATTTGTGACCGATGAATAAATTGTGATATATAAAATTTTTGGATTGTGACCGTAAAATAATTTGTGACGTTTCAATTTTTTATTTGTGATCGATGAACAAATTATGACCTATAAAATTTTTGAATTGTGACCGTAAAATAATTTGTGACATGTAAAATTTGTGATTTGTAACAAATTAATAATATGTGACAAATTATATAGAATTTGTGACCAAATTTTATGAAATTGCGACCTTAATGTATTTAATTAATAAAATATATGTTTAATTAATTTATTTATAAATAAAAATTTTAAAAAAATCTGAGATTTAAAAATTTAAACATTAAAAAATTTTAAATTTTAAATTTTAAACCTTATCTCTTGAAGTTGAAATGAGTGAAACTTACCTCTTAATTATGAAATTTTCCCTTAAACATATCTAATTAGATCCCCTAATAAATGGTTACCCTAATAAATCTGTTTTAATTAATTTAAAAATTCGTAATTACCACCATGTTATTGAATTTTAAACTTCATTTGTAAACTTGAAAACTTTAGATATGGCCCATATGGGGTTTTGGGTTCCATGGATTAATATGACTATTCAGTGTGCGGATAAATATTTATTTCGGCGCAATAAATCCAAAACATCCCCATCAGCTTCACTAACCAATAAAACCGACGGCCTCGCAAACTCCGTTGAAGGGGCGCCGTTACTTAAACCACCGCTCGCCTCAACTTCCTCCGCCATTTCAACTTCGGGGACAAGCATAAACTTCCAAATATGATCTCAGTATCCACGTCAAAACTCCTCCCTCCCTCTCTTCTGCCGTCCGCCACCGTCGTCTCTCACAACCGGCCGTGCCTCCCCTTATGCTGGTCCGGCAGGAAACTAACCACTCTATCCAGATTCCTGAATCCGCCGAAGAGCATTATCTGTTCCGCCAGCTCAACTTTAACTGATAATTCTGTATCCGTAAGACCCCTTATCCACTGTTTCGTATTATCTATCTCTGTAATTTTATAGTCCGAATGATTTTTTATTGAATTTAAATTCTGTCGGTCAGCCGAGAAATGGAGTGTACACAGTCGGTGATTTCATGACAAAAAAAGAAGATTTACATGTTGTGAAGCCCACCACAACTGTGGATGAAGGTATTTGTGCTCAAGTTCAGCTTTACAGGATTGTTTTGAACACTGAATGTTTGTAATTTTTTTTTCTATGCCGAATAGCCTTGGAAATGCTTGTGGAAAACAGAATAACTGGTTTTCCAGTGATTGATGATAACTGGAAGTTGGTAAGTTTGCTTTCTTTTTTCTTCTTTCAGTGTATGTTTGGTCGAGGACCGAACAGTATAATAAAAAGATTTTAGCTTTGTTTCTCTTAATACTCTATATGAGTCTATCATGAACCCCGGTAGTGTCTCACGTAGGTGTTTTAAGGATTGTAGCTTTATCTGGACCACAATTTCTGACAGTGTTGTCGAGTTTTATCTAGTCTGAGTAGTGCTATTTGTAAGCAGTGCTTACCCATCCCCAACTTTAAAGGAGAATGTGACAGTTACTTTACCATCGCATAGAATGCTCATGGGTAAGAGACTTACAAATAGCATCATTTGTTTAATCCTACCAAATACAACATTGATTAAAGTAACCCCTTTTAAACGTGAAGTATGGCAGCCTGGTGACTGTACTATTAATGGTTGCTGTCTTTTGTACTGTATGTTATTGATAGTGTAATTTCATTTTTTGTTGATTTTTGCTTCTAATGGAGGAGGAATTCTTATTTCTAAAGCTAGACTTTTTGCTTGATGTTTTGTGGTAACTTGAATATGAGTGCCTCAGTCAGATTTATGACCGTACAGTTTAGATAAACCCGTGGCATTTGAACACTAGAGTTAGTATAAAATTGCTTATGCAAATGGATGAAACCTTTACGCAAAGAGAATTTGTGTCATTTGAACTCCATAAATAAATTAGGTTGGGCAAACAAAAACATTCATAATTTGGCGACTAAACTTATCGGAATCTTGGGGCACCATGATTGTCCACACTGCTTCTGGCGAAACTGCAAACCAGAAACATAAAAGTGTTATTTTTCCTTTTTTGGCATGGAGACCTCTTTATTCATTATAAACTACTCTTTTTACCAAGCAAAAAGAGTATGTTTGTAATGGAATGAACCTACTGCTTCAAAGGTCAACTTGTTTTTTTATTTTTAGTTCGTACCTTCTATTAGTTTGAAATCATTTAGATTTTTATGATTTTGAATGATGCAACTATGTGATTTGACAATTACTGAGCAATTCTTATATGTTTCTTTTGCATTTTGAGCTTGTTTGTTCTACAGGTTGGTCTTGTGTCAGACTATGACTTATTAGCGCTGGATTCCATCTCAGGTGGTTTTTATTTTTATTCATGATATTATTAATGCTGTTTTTCCATTTTCATCCGTTTTAGATTTCCATCATTTGTTTTAAAATTTTGTTGAATTAAATTTGTTTGAATTTCTTGCCCCTTTGAGTCAACTTGTTCTTGCTGAAAATTGTGGCTCACAAATGTAGGATATGGCTTAATACCAATTGCTCCATATTTGCTTAAATGTGACTGCTTTAATGATACTGTAGAACTAATATTCTGTGCCTCGTATCAATCCCTTCTTGAAAAAGATATTATCTTCTATTTTATGTCGTAGAATGTATAAGTTTGGCGTCGTCAATTTTTGTTACTGTTTTGAATAAAATATGGTCTACCTGGAACTATCTCATAGAGCTTAATTTGCTGCCCGAATTTTCATAATAGGGTAAGTCTTCCTGCCACTAATGGATCATGTCCTATGATGGTCTATGATGCACTGACATGGATAAATGTCGGACACGTTGACACGCAATTTTTAAAAAAAGTACCGATACGACACGCCGTTAATATGTTGATTAAATTCTTTAAAATTCTTCATTTATAAATTATAAATTTAATTTTATATTTGTTATTAATTATTCTTGTTGAAATATTTTAAATATGAGTACTTATTTGTTATTTAATAATAACTTTGAGTTAAAAATATATAATATCTCTTATAAAAAAAAAGAAAAATCACTATGCGAGAATGTCTGAGGAGTTTTGGTATTCGAAACGTGTCCGACACAGACTTACTACCCTAGTTGAAGTGTCCGTGCAACAGAGATGATGGTTGTTTCCCGGGGACCTTTCTTGGGAGAGTATATATAGTGAATAAATTGTGATCAAGCTTAAGTGCACAAAATTATGCAACATCTGGAACATATATTTCTTCTCATAAAACGGTTTTCCCTGTAATTATACTCATCTACAAACTTTAAAAATGCTATTTAAATTCATTTTGCTAATATATAGGAACTATCAGTTACTAATATGAAATGAAATATTCCCATGTTGTCATCAGGTTCTGGAAGAACCGATACGAACATGTTTCCTGAAGTTGACAGCACTTGGAAAGTATGTAAGCCGTCTATTCTTGCAGCATTTATACTATTATATATTAAAGATGCAAATTATATCATTTCTTTCTTTTCCCTTTTATGTTGCTCACATTTAGAAAATTTTAATTTGTTAAACTGGCTGAACTGTTAATATAAATTTCTAATGGGTGTAAACCAAGTAATAAGAATACAGAATACCACCAACAGGATTGCAGTTCAGCCACTACTCCACCCTTTAGAAATTGAAATAACAAGAGAAGATAGTTGGTTTATTATTATTTTCGTCATCTCATCCTTGCGGTTAATCCTGTTAGTTTTGTTCCAAAATTAGAGTCTCATTAGAAAGTCTGGGGAAAAAGGTGAATTATCTTGTTTGTTCTTACGAAGGGGGAAAAAGTGATTTGTATTGTTCTTGAAGTTGTAAATGAAAGTTTGAAATGTATTAAATTTGAACTTGGAATAAATCTTCACATAATGGATCAAAGTGAAGTAATTGTTAGAACTTTAGAGGTAGTGTTTATGAATAATTCCTGGCCTTCTGCACCAGAGCTCAGGCAATGCAATGACCCTCTGTAGGCAGCTAATTGCTCCTGATTGCTCAGCACCATGGGCTCTACCAGGACATCCTTCACGGGACATAATATTTCTGTACCATTCACCTATTTGTACTTCTCCCATTGAAACCGGGGAATTATTGTGCGGGGTCCTGCTACGCTTATTACTTTTTACGAAAATGTAAACTTTCAAATGTTCTACGACATATGTGCAAATGCTTACATCGATCTCCTATGAAGTTGTTTCCACAAGCCAGGTTCAAAGTAACTATTGCATCTCTGAAAATCCATACAAGAAACAATAGGGTGTATTTAGCGACTCAAAAATACCAATCACACAAAAAGAAGTTTAATGGGTAAAAGCCTTTCTCATGAAATGTCAACATTTGACTCAACAAAATTCTCCACCTCACTTCGCATTTCAAACGAAAATCATTATAGAAAAGATTAGAAGGTATTACATGTTGCACCATGTACTTACCTCCTTACCTAGAACTTTAGACAATTTCTTTAAAACATTGTGTATTGTGAGGGGTGTTTCTAGTCAGGGGCAGAACCAAACATTTTCTCTTGTGTGGTCAAAAATTAAGAATGCTCGAACTCAAGCGCTCCATAGGCATTAGGCTTCTTCCACGTATGAAGTTCTGAATGTCCATCGCTTGTATTTCTAACAATTATGGTTTGTAGATTTCGAAGTTTGTGTAGTTATTTGAAGAAAAAGGTTCCATCTCCTATTTTGAAGTTTGAGTAGCAAGATGAACTTGGTTGAATTTTTCTTCAAAGAAAATAAACATCTGTACAAGTTTTATTAACATCCACAAAAGTGATAAAGTTCAAACCTTTTAAAAGATGTTTAAAGGAAGAGAACTCCATATTGAGATATCTCAATTGTTATTGGGGATAACTAGAATTTTAGAAAATCGTAAAAATTCAATTGGTCAAAGTCAAATAGGGACTTAAACTGAATAAGTGATTTTTTGGGGCTTATTTTACACTTTAAAATACTTAAGGGTTAGAGATGAATAAAATAGAAAATTACGGATTTAGTTTTCAATTATTGGACTTACTTTGCAAATCGGGGTTAGTGGACAACAAAACCAATTCAATTCTCAAACTTATCTATTTCTCACTCTACCGAATAGAAAGCTGAAAAGAAAGTGGAAGTAGAGACCGAGAAAGAGAAAGAGAAAAGAAGAAAAAGGGAAGAAAAGAAAGGGAAAAAAAAGGAAGAAGAAGGTGCCGGTTTTGTAAGCAAGTAAATTGTTAAGGAAAATTTATGATAAATTTGCTAGAGTTTAAATCGATGATTTAGTTTTTCAGATTGGGAAAAAAGAAGTACAATTTCTAGATCAAGATTCTGATCAATGAGGTTTAAACAAGAACGCCTTCGCCATTCAAGAGCCTGGGTTCCTATGTCCATTAATGGAGGAACTACCTTGAGAAGCTCTGATACTCGGACTCTTTGAAATAGTTAGAGTACCCGTGTCGGACATGACATGACATGGGTATGGGCATGGGATATGTGTCAGATCCTCCAAGTTTCAATCGGACACTTCGTCGTTTTTGCTTCTTCTTCTTCTTTTTTTTATTCTTTTCCTTTTCTTCTTTCCCACTTCTGCTCTCTATAAACCTAGCGTCGTCGTCGAGAAGGTGGAGAAAGGCGGCGACGATAGGTTTTCCTTTCTTTTTCTTCTTTCTTCTTTCTTTTTTTTTTCCTTCTTTTTCTCTCTATATCGGTGGTTTAGGGTTTTGTTTGTATAAAATGAACATGGGTTCCATATGATGTTACTTAGTGCTCCACTAAGTCAAATTACAATCGAGTTCCTCATTTTCTATT
>CAIGRN010042994.1:0-16339 GCA_903798345.1 Fraxinus anomala
CCATACCATTCCAAATGTTCAACTTCAATTTTTATTTATTTATTTTTTTTCTTTAAACTTTGAGCAGTTTAATAGTTTGAAGTTTTAACAAAGCTATTTGCTTGTAATTAAATTGGAAAGAAATTAGTTGACACTATTTTTGAATTTTCAATTCTGAAAATTTTAATGTGAAATTAAAATAATTTCTTCATTGAGGTCTGTGTCTTATAAATTTTATTATATTTATCGTGATATTTCTTATTAGCTAATCAAATTTTTCGAAGCGACCACTCATTAATTTAATGCATTGATGGAGATTAAAATTAAATTTTGATAAAAATTAATGAAATGTGTGGTTAAAAAGTTGTGAATCCCTCATTTCTCTATTTTTTGTATATGCGTTCAATTCCCTTGAATCATACTACTGTTTTAAAAAAAAAAAAAGTGTGACTCGGATTTAAAAAATTTCATGTCAACCTAGTTCGAATTTTTATGGGTCATTTGATTAGATTACGCAAATTAACACCCCGCCGCCCAACAAAACAGAAAAATGTTTACATAAACAAAGATACGTTTGATTGTCAATATTTTCTATGAAAAATATGATTTTTTTCAACTTAATTTCCTAGCTATTTGATTGACATTTTTTACCACGAAAAATATTTCTTACTATTGATCATGTAATCATATTTTCCTTAAAAAAAGAAATATTTTCTTTAGAAATAGATAGTTTTTATTTTTCAAATAATTTACTATCTCCCTCATCTACCAACTAATAAAAAATGGCTGAATATAATATTTTTCAGGTTAAAAACTAAATTAATCAAATACTTGTGATATTTTTGATTGTCAATATTTCTATGAAAAATGTTTTTTCTACCCAAATTTTTATTTTTGTGCCATTTGATTGACATTTTTTCCATGAAATTTGTTTCTTACTTTTGGTCATGTTACCATATTTTTCTCAAAATTAAGAAAAATATTTTCTTCAGGGAAAATAAAATTTTATTTTCCAAAGAATTCACTTTCCTTCTCTCTTATCTATCCCCCCTCTCATCTATCCATCAATAAAAAAATAGATAAACCTAATATTTTTAAGTTCAAAATTAAATTAATCGAACACATTTAATTAATAATTTTCATACAAATAAGTTCTAAACAATTGAATTGCCTAAAATTTATTTTCATACCCGCAATCAAATACGAGTTCAAATCTTGAGCCGACTTGCTTACATAAAATACAACCTTCCAAGTTTGTTTATCCACGTTCACCATTTTTCCTTTGGCGACCGAGAAAATGTATACAACAGAAAAAAATATGTATAGTAAATGACACGAGACAAATATTTGTATCGCTTTTATTAATTCTCACCTTGGCACAACCTGTAGAGACCAATTTTTTTTTACATTTGTTCCTTTGACGATCTCAACAGATTCTCCAAAACTTTCTTTTTCTTGTTTCATTCTTTTCTTTTGTAAAATTAAGGAGACTTGCAAATGAATGGCAAAGTACACTTTTTCAAACCCTAAACCTATTAAGAAAATGCCTTTGGAAAATTCCAAAGTTTTTAGGACTTCATGCACAAATTACTATTACCAGCTTTTCTAGTGCTCCAATGGCATCCCCAACTGCACTTTATGTAGCTGTCGATGTATGGGATTCATTCTGTTCTGTTCTGAAGTGATCATGCTACGTCCAGACTTCGAATCAACCAACAGTTTCCAATCCAACAATTTGCGTATACTCTGCATCTACAAGAGTTATCAGATATTGTTACAACGCCACTGGGGATTTATTTATTTCCTGAACGTTTAGACACTGAAGACACTTGAGGCGGGTGATAATCTGGCCAAAAGAAGGGCGTGCCTGTGGATTTCTGCAGAAGAGGAACATCACAAATTAGATTTCCTAAGGGGACAAATAGTTCATTTCTGTTATCTACACCATATGTCGATTAGACAATACTATATAATACTGCATACCAAACGTGCAGTTTAACACGAACAAAAATACAATGCATTCAATCAAGTATCACAGTATCAGACACTGAGAGGTAGAAACTAACCGATTCCAACAGTCACTTATTATCTCCGCAACCATTGGATCCACTGTGAGCGGAATATCAAGGCATCTACCCTGGAATCCAACAGCTCCAACAACCTGCATCGAATTCATTCCCGTCCATGGAACTCGTAGAGTTGCCAACTCCCATAATATTACTCCAAAGCTATATACATCAGATCTGCACATAGGAGAAGTCAATTATCAAGAAGATTAAAAATAGAACTATCAAGAAAAATCATATTCTTCCAAATATAAAGTACACATCATGTTCAACTCACTTCTCATTGGAGGGTTCATTTCTTAGAACCTCTGGTGCCATCCACTCTGCCTGCATATTGAATAGCAATAGCCAGTAAATCATTCTGTCGCTAACAGTTTTTGTTCTTTCATTTTATTTCAAATTTCCTTTTTTCCCAAAAGGGGAAGAGAGGGGTGGGCACACTGAATGATTAATTGATCACCCAAGTCTAACATGCATTACCGTTCCAGCAGCTGACTTCGAAGATAGAAAAGTATGGTGCTGCAATCGTGACATCCCAAAATCACAAACCTAGCAAGCCACGCATGAGAGAATAAATCAGTGGGGAGAAAAGGTAGGTCCAGTGTCATACCGAAAATGTCTAAACAGTAATCATTAGACCAAACCTTAACAACCCAGTTCTTATCAACAAGGAGGTTTGGAGTCTTCAAATCACGGTGCACAATGATAGGTTGGCTCGTGTGTAAGTAATTCATTCCCTTGGCCTGCAAGAAAATGATATATGAACAGATGGGAGTAAAATCTTTATAACTGATGTAAAAGAGAACAAGATTATCCGGCTAATACCACATCAAGAGCCATTCTTATCCGCCTTTTTTCATCAATTGGGATATTTGGACGGTGCAGCAGCTTATACAAACTACCCCTGCATGTAGAAGAAGACGGTGTGAACTACAGAAGAATGGGGACAAACAGAAACATAACATCAACTTGTGTTGGATATATAGTGCAGAAGAAGCCGAACAGATCATGCATATGTTATGATTTCATAGGATATCTCCAACTATGGTCCTTTCATTCATAAAAAGGCAGTAGAATCAAGAAAGACATGATTCTGTGTAATAGCTTGGCTTTATGAAAAGAGCTTCAACAATCTCATCTTACCCACCCACAAGGAAAACGAGGAAAGGGAAAAAAAGGAACTCATAAAGCAGATAACACACAAAGGTATTCCACAGAAATAGTACCCAAACCTAGTTAACCATCCTAGTGTGTATGCATGCAAGCTGGGGTTACTTGTCTGAGACAGGGACAGAAGCCACCATTCTATGGGATTAAGAATGTGCTAAGACAGCCAAATCCATCCTAGCCTGTAACATGAGCTATTGAGGTTTACCTTGGTAGAAACTCGGTCAATATGGACAGATTCGGGGGAGTTGTTACAGCTCCCATGAAAAGAACAACATTTGGATGCCTCAGCCTCAACATGATATCAACCTGCATAAAATGAATGACAGTGAACAGAGTTTGAGCATTTACCTATTGTTCCTAAGGTATATAGTGCACAAGACAAAATGAGCTAAATTCGCACTTACCTCGCATTTAAATTGTGCGAGTGCATTGCCTGTGATGTCTTGTTTCATTAATTTTTTGACAGCAACTTCCTGTCATGAAATAACATTCATTTAACAAAGTAATTCAAAATAAGCTATGATATGTCTAATATCAGCACAAGGTAAATGATTTTCTATGCAAGTGAAGATATGCAAACACGAGAGCTACACCAAAATGAGCAATGCCTGAGATGGTAGCAAAATGTTTTGTTAAGTTGGACGCTATAGAAGAGGTAGCTCAGACGTATAGAATGCATTCGAACCGCAGTTCACTGAAACTAAGAATTAGAGATTGCTATTGTTGTACAAAGACACGAGCCTCTACTCACCTTCTCCAAAGATAGATACCAATAGAGAGACATAAGAACTCAAGCACATAACCTGACCACGATAATTTGAAACTAACAATAGTTTGGGTAGATCTTAGTGGTCCAAATATTGCATTGACCTCACTTTAATACATTAAGCCATAAATGAATCAGTCTACAACATTCAGTAAGCAGGACAAAAAAACTACATACGAGGCTTGAAATGCAATGAAAAGATGCTTGAATAATCTAATGCTTGTAAAGTTTTTACTTCAAAGAAATTATCAACAGATCTGATCAATGCATAAATATAAAGCTTACCGTGCCATTCCACTCTGCTCGGTAGACTTCACCATATGATCCTGCAAGATACGGAAGGAAATTGAATATGTTCAGTATAGAAAGACTATCAAACTCCAGTAGAGACCATAGTTTCCGACAGAAATCGAAAAACATATAGCAATTAGAAAGTAATAAAAATCTAGCAGGTAAAAAGGCATCTTCCACGACTAATTGACTACCTCATGCATTTTTTTCTAAGGTTAAATACCAGAATTAGTACCATCTTCAGAAATCCTAAATAAAGAAAAGAATTATTAAAAGAAGCAAAAAAATGCACCTACAGAGGATCTCAAAAGAGAGTGAGAAGACTACAGAAGGTTTGCCACTCAATGCAATTGCAAAACCTTGCAATAACAACTAAAGGCAAAACCAATAGACAAAGAAATTGTTTCCTTAATGAAGCAGGTCCCATGCTCGAACTGATCTCATGAAGTACATCTAATATATTTACCTCTTCTACAATTTGTTGGGGCAGCAGGCAGAAAAGAATTCTCAGACGGTTACCAACTTTGACTACAGAAAGATCATTCATGAGCAATACTATGAACTAAGAGCAAGTGGTTGATGATTTGAACAAATTCAAGGATCGAGTGAACATTTAAACCACAGAAACATTATTCAAATTATCAATATCTTAGTTTTTATGTTTGAAGCTGAACCACTTGAGCCCTGTTATCAACATCCATACTCTAAATATAAGAAAAGAAAAACACCCACACACATACCTTACTCTAATGTCACAACAGATCTCAAACCTTCAATGAGAGAATAAATCTAATGAATTGAAACTTTACCTATACCAATACGTTCACCAATCTGAAGATCTTCCCACAAAATTCCGGAAACCCCATTCAACAAAGGGTCATTAGGCAAATTGTGCACCTTGCTAGCATTAGATTGGTCACTGCAAGCTACTTCCATCACTTCCAATGAAGATTCATCTTTATCACCAGATATCTGCACAAGGCCACCATCAACTGCAATGCCATTATTTTGGATCACTTCATCAGTTTGGCCTTTCACAAGATGTTCTGCAACTAACGTATTAGAAGATGAATTACATCCAGGATTAGCAACAGCAGGGTCCCTTTCTAGCTGTTGTGCTGCCAACACTTCAGGAAAATAATTTATGCTGTCTTTGCGTAAAACATCACCAAATAACTTCACTCCTTCGTTTGATGCTGTACATGAACTTTTGGCAATTCCTGACGCAGAGGCAATACTCCTTGTATCTAACCCAAAATTTCGATGATGACCACTGGGTACCTCAGTAGGAATTAGTGTGCCTGGAGCCCCCATTAAATCAATAATGTGCTCGCTGCATCAATAAAAATCAACATAAACTCACTGCAACAATAAAAAGAATAGCACACACACTGCTTCAATTAAAAAATCAGAACTAACAATTGTGTCTTATTTGAATACTTATGGACCTAGATTATTTTTTTTCTGAACAAAACCAATATAGAATAATTGTTGAATGCAAAAAATAATTACAAGAATCGAAATGAAATAGGAAGAAAATTATTTCATATGGAAACAACAGTTTGATTAAATAGTATATTTTTAGTCTCGTGCAGGGTACAGAAAATGTGCAAATGAACAGGAAATGTTAGATGGTTTTATATTCTTCTTCAAAGTATGTTGTAGTAAAGTGAATTACACCAGCAAACAAAACCTGCAGCATGAAAATAAACGAAATTTGTAATGGGGATGATAAACCATGAAGTTCCCTGCAAGATGAAAATGGGAAGTTCTGTTTTCAATGACATCTCAAAAACATTAACAGAGATGAAACTCATCATACTCTTATGACAAGCAGAAGATCAATTACATGACATGAAGTTACCAAAACTAGCATACAGGCAAGCATAAACATTCAGGGAAGTTGCTACCTTCCATTATCCAATTTTATCAAGTTCACAGCTCCATCATCAGTGCCGGTATAATAACTCCCTTTGACCAGCTTACATGGAAGGTTGATTCTATCAGCAAGTACCTAGATGTACAGAATTTAATTTTTAAACAAAATGCTATACATATCAAATATTTAAATATATATATATATATACACACACATATATATTAAAATTAAAGTCTTATGTGTTAAGTAAAGTTTCTTAATCTATAAATTTAAACAGAAATAAGATACTGCTTTAATCAATATGCAAGAGATGGTACTACTTCACCTATGAAAGTTGCTAATTTGATTCTATCAATAAAAGATGTTGAACAAGTAAAGGGATTACGTTTCAGTCAAGGCCAACAAATGCTACAAGAAAAAGGAGAAGGGTAAGCTTTTACAACCTTAAAGAGCAAGGCTCTATGACGTGAATGTCCAACATCAAGACAGCCAAGCGGAAGGATGATTGTATTCAGGAAAGTCTGCAACTCATAACTTCTTGTTTTCCACCTCCCAGACATATCTTCTGCGTCACTAACAGGACCCCCCATTCTGTCAACAACAAGGTTTGCAATCTTTTGAACAAGAAAACTTGTTTTTAGGCCAGCATAAAAAGCATGGCATTCCATAGCCATGAAGCACACTTTATCCTCAAGCTGCTGTAGTTCCATATCAACTACACGGTTGACCAAAACAGCTTCATAACCAACATTATCCGAAACAGACATTACTTCAAGATCAAGTAGCGATGGAAATTGTTCTTGGACCACCAAACTTGAGTTATTTCCAGAAACATCATAGAATCCATCGATTACTTTCTCATCATAATTTACAACACTACAGCTCTGCACCAACCAAAGAATAACACTAAATGAAATCATTAATTGCTTTAACTAATATCTAAAACTAATAACTTCGAGACAGCAGTTGACACTAATAACTTTGAGACAGAAGTTGACACTAACTTAAATCATGATTATAGTCCACTTTGTCGGTTTCCACATAATGTGGATATTTATCCTACTATTCTAATCTTACTAGGTTGATTTGTTGGTTTAATTGATATTTACGTTGAATGGAGGATAAACATCCCATTTTCTCACAAAGATGTACTATATTGTATAGATTGCACATAGGCTAAAATATTTATTTCAGTCAACATATGTGCCAATCATAGTGTACAAACACACAAATAAATTAAAAAAATTGTTAAATAAATTGAAATGCAAGTTTACCTTGACATTTGCATGTCAATCCAAACAACGTTTATTGCAATTATACGCAAAATTATTTATTTATGAGTAGAAGTTCTATAACACCACCTGTTGTTAATAAAAGAAAATGGCACAAGTGCTTTAGAATCGTGCCAACTATTATAAATTATATGGGCTCATTAGAAATTTAAGTAAATATTGCAATGCTAGGCCAGCTTAACAGTGTAAATGATTAAAAAAATTATATTACAGTGCCCTGTGCACTGAGTTGCTATCCCCCACCCCTTGTATCGGTTAATAGAGTAATGTAGATGTCCACACCAATTATAAGACTGCTTATCTAAATCCCAATTCCACCGACAGTTTATAATTAAAAAAAAATTTAATACACCCCAATGAAGAAGTCAAACCAAAAATTAATTGCAAAATAATTTAGAACAAAATTTTGTGAATGCATATTGATTTCTCTCCTAAACATCTCTACCCCCATATTTAAGAAAATCTAGAAACCACAATAAACAAGACATAGAAATCCAACAATTCCTTTAACTAGAAAAGATTATTACCTCACGGCTAAAATTAAATGAAATTCGTGCAAAATTAATTGTTACATTCAGAAAAAATCGAATAAAAAATAAACCTATAATTAAATGAGATTCGAGAAAAATTAATTGGTATATTCAACAGAAAAAAAAAATAACGACTGAAAATAGTTGATAATTACCCGATAGCGGAGAGACAAAAATTCAGAGAGGCTCTGCGAGGGCGAGCACCCCAGGCTAATCTGCTTGGCGGCATTTATCTGTGCGGTTTCCTGGTTACCATCATTTCGACCCTGATCCGAAACGCTGATTGCCAAGGCCAACTCCACCTGGAACTCCTCCTCAAAGAAATTAAAGCTATTGAAATTTTCGTTTTCCAAATCCGACGTCGTCTGAGGCAAATCAGTTGGCGATGATGACGAGGTCGACGCTGGTGACGGTTGAAACGACATCGTCTGAAGGGAGGAATCGAGCGCGGGCGGCCTATGATGATCGTAGATGTGAAACTTCCGTAGCAAGTGTTTCATCTTCGACATGTCTTAACTCTCATCGACCGAAAATCGAATTCAAATAAAATCAGAGGAAATTGACTTCTTCTGATTGATAGATTAGGGTTTCTTGAGTACCGGTGGATGGAGAATTGAGGATTGAGGTTTAGGGTAATTAGGATAGGGTACGGGTGGGGGTGCTACTCTTCGTCGTCAAGTAATCAAACCAGTAGAGCAGAAATTAACTGCTCCCCTCCAATGTATATACGCGTATATTGGATGGAAATTGGGCAGCTGGTTCCAAGATAATAATTAATTAACCCATTGTGCTACATTTACCAAATCACTTTCCTTATTTTTTTTAATCAAACAAATTAAAATCTCGTCAATCAAATAAAAAAAAATAATGTTCTTACTTTCTTTTTAACATCACATCAATTGATAAAAAATGATGTAAATCGATAAAAAATGATGTAAATGGTAATATAAAATAAACCATTTCCTTAATTAATTATCTCGATTAATTATATTTGTATAAAATAAACCATTTCCTTAATTAATTATCTCGATCAATCATTAACCTTTATTGTAATACATTGGTCACTCAACTATTGAAGTAGATACTTATCTCACTTCTTCGAAATTAGTTACTACCACTCGACGAGAATGTCCACATGATTGACGGAATTTCTACTACGCCCTTGTCAGCAATTATCTAAAGATTTTAATTAGAAATTAGATCGTTATACAATCGTGCGGGATCCTAATGTCACAGTAATTTTTGACTCAAAAATTACCAAATAGTTGAAGTGAACTGATGGAAAGACATATGCGTCCCTTTATTTTTTTTCGATAATCACCAAATTAGGCATTTTTGAGATTTCATATTCAAAAAAAGACGCTGTTTTATTGAGCGAGACACACTTATTATAAATAATGTTCTAATTTATGCTAAAAATCTGAATAGAATTCGTCCTAGACGGTGCCGATGTATTTACCTCATTACCAGCAACACCTACAATTAAAATGCGTTATTTGCTTGTGCGAGTGAGAAAACTATTTTCCTTCGTGTAAATATAAAATTACCAAACCAATATCATAATTGTCCAAAAGAAAATCTCTGATTCTAACCTTAACCTTAAGCCAATCAAATTTATTATATTGACAATGGATAATCTGGCAGTCACATCTCATAACTATGAATGAGCTATGCCCCCTATTTGGGCTCTATTTTATCTCAAATAAAATAATATTATACATAAATTCAAAAAAAAAATTTTTTTTTTAACTACACATTTTTTTTTTTTTTAAAACCACTATTCCAAAATAAATTTTTACCCAAAAACACATTTTAATGGAGCTCAAACAAGGTGTATATGTTATTATGGACAATTGCATGCTAGGAAAACTTCATAGACTGAAAACAATTGAAGAAGGTCTCATGGGCACAGATATTATGAACTACCTATTATAAAAGAATTCGCAACATACTTTAACATAAATTTTGAGTCAAGATTCTTACTTAAAAGTTAGAATGCCCATGATTTTGTGTGTGTGTTGAATCACATTACTTTCTAAACTCCAGAATCTGCATTTTCTTGTCATCTAATAGTTCCAATCTCAATCACAAATGGATGGAGATTATTATCCAAAATTTAAGTACCAACTTTTGTGAAATTTCATGCCAAAAATGTGATTCTAGGCACTTTTTCTAGTTTGATGCAAATCTCTATACGAATTTTCAATAGTTAAATGTTATTTTTCTCTCCTTGTCTTAAACAATTATGAAGGTTATTAAGCAAGTTAATGGGTTTGAGGAAAGTTACTGGTTTGAATCCAACTCATTTTAGTATCTTAAAGAGAGTCACCACATATGGACGACCCACGTCCCGGTTTTTCCAACATAATGCATGTACTTTGCTTGATGGATCTACCTCATCCACGGTACAAGTCAATAATTCATGGGCTTTTGCACAAGGCAACTATGTAATGAGTCACGAAAAGAATGGGGAAAGGCAATGCAACTTCTGTCTAAGTTCAACCTCAAAGCATTTCAGCGGATACCACGGTGAAAGATCAACAGGCCAAGAAAATACAAATTCAGAGAGCTGCAAGGGCAAGGAATGGGATAATTGTTAGTGGATCAGTTCCCCCAAAGCATTAGCATAAGAATTCTGATTTTTTGACAACTTTTTGAAACGACTTTTTAACACAAAGCAAAGATGTGTTCTCACTCACACAAGCAATGTGCTTTAATTCTAGGTGGTTGTAGCTACTAAGGTAAACATACCTATTAAGAATTCCATTGGTCGTATGGACATTTCCTTCAAGTGTGAGTAATGCATTGCAAACAAGTGATGAATAGGTAACCGTTCAAATTATTTAGTAATTAAAAAGTTAAATTTTTTAGTTCAGTGGGTAAGCATTAACAAGCGAAAAATTTAATGATCCATAATTTTATGGCCTTTAATCCTAGGTGGCAAGTTTCGTCTAAGTGGGAGTAAAGAATTTTAGTCCAGTGATGGATAACAACTCATATAGATGAACAAGCAAGTATTAACCTTTTTTTTTTTGGTTGGTTGAGTATGTAGTAACATAGGACAAAGTTTAATGAGTATATATATATATATATATAAACTTTGATTTTAACAATTTATTCCTCGGCTTTTAAAGTTTATAACAATTTAATCACTAATTGATCTTTTTGGCTAGTTGAAAGTTAGTTCTTTATTAAAAATATTTGAGAAGATCCTTAACACTAGGGATTGTACGATGGCTCAAACTAGGAAAAAAAAAAATTAATTTTCGTAAATTTTGATAGAAATTAATGAAATTTCTGGTTAAAAAGTTATAGGTTCTATGAAATGTGTGGTTAAAATTAATTGTTAAATGTAATTTAAAGATTTAATCTACTTTTTAAGTTGAACCAAATAGGGACCCAATATGAAATTGTTTCGTTTCTTACCATTTTTTATTTTCTTTCCCCTTAAGGTATATTTGATTGTAAGCATGAAATTTACATGAAAATGAAATAAATTATAGATAATTCAATTATTTGGAACTTATTTGTATAAAAATTATTAATTAAATGTGTTTGATTGATATAGTTTTAAATCTAAACAATATTATATTTGTCCATTTTTTATTTGTGGATAGTTGAGAAAGATGGGAGAGAGAAAAAAGAGTGAATTACATGGAAAATAAAATGGATAATTGCAGCAAAGGTCCCAAACATTTCAAATAGTTGCAGAATTTTCCTTGACCTTTCATTTGTTGCAGCTGTTGCCCCTAATCTTTCGAAACGTTGCGGCTGAAGCCCCAATGGATGGATCGCATCCAAATGTCTGTTAGTTGACCAATAAATTGAGTTTGACCACATTTATTATTATTTTTTAAAAGGGTATAAAATAAATTATAACAAATAATTTATTTGTTATAATCATCAAATAATTGGTCACCCCATCCCACCCATCCCATCCCATCCCATCCTACCAACTCTAAATTCTAAATCTATATGAGTCAAAATAAATTTTAAGAACAACACAAGTAAACAATAGAAACAAACTTATTTTACAACATAAATATCAACACAAGCAAACAATAAAATTTCACACTAGCAATGCTCACTGCAGCGACCAACTGTCACAATAGCGAACATCAGAAGCTTGTTGCTACTTCTGGCTATGTACTGTTGCTTTCGATTGTACTCTTCCACACAGTATTTCCATAGATATTATACTTCCTTGTTAGTATTCACGTCCTTGACTGCTTTTGGTCGTGTACTGCTGCTGCTTCCAACGATACACCATTGTGCACGAAGGAGCGCTGTCACAGTGATGATGTGTGCGATGGTCCTACGAGTGGCGCTACCTTGTGTGTGGCTGCAATGGTTGGTTTCCAACAGGAAAAGATAGAAAAGAGAGAGGAACAAGAGGTCACGATTTTAGTTGAGCGGGGTGAGGTGGTGTGAGGGCGAGTTATTAGTAATATATTTTCTTAATATATATCAAATAACTAATTATATCCTAAATTTAGAAATATAAGAATCAAATATGATTTATGAAATACAAATTTCTACATTAATCAAGCTCAAATCGGTCTCCGCACAAAATTCAATTTCCTCTGCATTTTAATTCACATATGGACCAACAAAAATCAGTCCCTTGTTCAAAAAATTTAGGAACTACATGTCCCAAATCATCATCGTCCCCAAACATTTGGCCCAAATACGTTATCTTTTGAAAACCAAAATCTGAAAATAATTCGTCGTCGATCCATTTACGACTCTGAACTCTCTTTGTAAATTCAAAAGTAGCTTAAAGGATTATTTTGCGGAAGACTTCAAGAAAGCTCAATCTACCAATCTTATTGATATCAATAACTCTCATGGCAAATCTCATTCCATTCTGAATCCAACCGCTCCTTTTGAGCCGAAAGTTCATTCAACCTTTCTCGACCCATTTGAACTTGAGTGCACAAGCTCTCCATCCCATTGTATTGATAATCTTGCTTTAGCTTCTTCTGTCTCTTCTGATAAACAAAAGGAATTGGTCAAACAAGATATTGCATGTATCGGAGGGCTTGAAGGTATTGAGGGCTACTATTTGGATGAGAACGAAAGAGTTCATCTTTTGTGGAAGAAGTAAATTTCCTAGGGAAATGCTATTTGTACATTTCAAAGCAAGGGCGGAAGCAGATATTTTGAGTTAAGGGTGCACAATCAAATCTTATACAAATCGAATACTTCGTTCTTGATTTTTGAATTATTCATATTTGATCCGAGAAAATACAGATTTACATTTAAAAAATATTACTTTATTAATCTTTTGCTCATCATTTTCATCCATTTGATTTCGAACAATCATTATATTAATATTTTGCTCATCACAAGAAAATACATATTTACATTTAAAAAATTTATAGTGTATTTGATACAAACAATCAATTCAAGTAATCAAAAGAAAAAAAAAATATATAACTAGTATTCAATATTAATAATCAATCAAATAAACACAATCCGTTAAATATAAGTTAAATTGGATATAATCAGTTAAGATATATTCTATATACACTGATAGGAAAAAATGCAAATTTATGTTCTAATTAGTTGAAAATTTGATTGAAAAGTGAAAATTTGTAGTGATGTGATAATTTGCACAGAAATTATAAACAAATTTTAAAAAAATAGAATGGTTAAGATTTTGACAAAAGGCGTAAGAGAGAGCAAGAGAAAAGAGAAAAAAAAAAATCAAATTTATTGTGATTTTGCCCCTATTTGGTGGGAATTAAAATTAGATTTTTAGTAAATTTTGATAAAAATTGAAAAGTTATGAATTTTATGAAATTTGTTATTAAAATTAATTATTAATTTTGATTTAAATTAAAATTAAAATTTCAATCGTTACCAAACATGATTTTCTATATACAAAATAATCTCAAAAGTTGGGGGGTGATGGCCGCCCTAGGTCCGCTAGTACTCCAAAATATACATCATGCTTGATATTGTGATAATTGTAAAGAATTGTGATAATTACAAAAAAATTGTTAAATGACAGTTTGCCATGTGACAAACTGTCAAACTTGGTGTACACTAGACAAACTTGGTGTACACTAAAGCATGATTGGATTTCTATATTGTGATAATTGTGAAGAATTGTTTGAGCAAGAATTGTTGTATCACCCAAAAGTGAAAACTTGTCGATTTTTGGGAGAATATTTCATTGCAGGTACTAAAATACCCTACAAGCCGATTATGAAGATGACTTCAAGCTTGATGCCAAACGTAAGCCCAAGCATCATACGATTACTATTTGCTAAAATCCTGCAAGTATATGCTAACGTAAATAAGTAATAAAGCGTGAATAAAAGATCATTTTCACGAGGATTTATAATCAAGTAGATTTCGATTAATACTAACTCTAATCAAAATAGCACAATTTTATTGAGGTGGGTAATTGCAATTCAAATTCAACAACTAACCAAAAACAAGACTTTTAACTAAACCATCAAGTTTTGATGAGAACTCAAATAATTAAACCACAACCTCGAACCCCCTTTATTCCTTCACTTTAATATCAGCTAAAGTAATAGACAATACTTACTCAAATTTGACTATTAATGTTCATTTTTTATTTAATAATCTCTTGAGTAATATTAAAAATTCTCACATACGATCCTACTATATCTTTGTGAAGAATGCAAATATAAGAAAACGAATTAAGTTCCAAGAACATCACAACAAGATCATGTAAAGAATGATTATATATTCATAACTATCTGACTTTATAATGATTGCTCGAACACAATAAAAATAATGACTCTATTCAATTCTTGATTAAATAATTGAAAGCATTAATATCATAACAGTCATTAAGCAAAACAAGTATTTGACATCAAAACTTGAAATTAACATTAAATTTCAAAATATAAGGTGCATCATCATCCTAGTGTCCAAACAATTAGCCGAGCATCATAAAATTATACAAATACGATGTTGTATAATAATGCATTTCAATTGTAGAAAGTAAACTCTTGAATGATCTTTTTATCTTCTAGTCTTCATCTTCGGAACTTCGAGTAAAAGTATGAAATTAGTTTATGACCCTATTTGTGTTTGTGTTTATGAATTCAAGCCTCTTCTTCTTTTGAACGCTAGGAAAATCTCCTTTTTCAAGCCCAAGATTAGGGTTATAATCGTATCCATTATCCTTTAAAATAGAAGTCTAAATAGAACCATGAGATTGCATGGTTCAATTCC
Organism: Fraxinus anomala; assembly: GCA_903798345.1. Lineage (NCBI taxonomy): Eukaryota > Viridiplantae > Streptophyta > Magnoliopsida > Lamiales > Oleaceae > Fraxinus > Fraxinus anomala. The sequence continues at coordinate 15,192 of CAIGRN010042994.1, forward strand.
AAAACATGCTGGTACATAATATTACCTCGTGGGGGGTCGCATGGTTCAAACTAATCCTTGAATGTCCTTTAGGTTCAGCTCAACTTTTTTTATTTGCATCGTGGATTCTTCATCTTTCAGATCTTTACACTTAGTCCCCATTATTAACAATTTGGTCCTCTTCGATCTCCATCATTTGATTTTCACTTCGCTTCTTCATTCACCATCCATCATTGAGTTTTCGTCTAAAACAATTAATCAAGTAACAACATAATCAAAGTAATTCCCAAATAAGTGTGAAATAACACTTCAGTTACTAGAAGCAAATCTAGATGATATTAGTCTTATCTTGTAGTCTTGGTTGAAGCTTGCAGCCAGTTTTTGTTCTATGGTTACTCCCAATTAACTATAATATGTTCTTTTGTAACCTCTAAATGTAATTGATTAGTTGAAATATACTTGCATTGTTTTCTATTCGGTGGTCTTGGCCTAGTCCTCTCCTCTATTTGTACTTTTATTTAAAATCAATAAATACTCCGCTTAGGTAATTTTAAATAAAAAAATAAAAAAAAAAAACACACACACACACACACATTTTTGTCCAATAAAAAAAAAAAAAAGAAACTGAAAACATAAGCACCCTTCTGGTATATACCAGAAGTGCTCAATAGGACACGGCTAAATCACCCTTGGGTCAACAACGGGGTTTTATGCAGATATACATTTGGCAAAATTTGGTAGGTATAAAATAAAAACCTATCGATCAAAAACTGCAACTTCAGCATGTAGAAATAGCATATGTCATTGACCATGTGCAACTAGTTTAATCCATTTTCCAATAATGCTACAAGTACAATTTTTTTTAGCAGGAAAGTTTCCTAGATAACACTTGACGAGAATTTATTGGAAGATGAAAAAAATAAGCAAATAGGGTGATGTCGTATGGATTCTATCAACCAATTCCTGTACCTGAGGATTAATTCATTATTTCAAAGAAATATGTTTCTTTTTCGAATTAAACTATTTGTACACACAAAGTGTATACTTTGATTGACACCTCCCTACGTGTCAAAAATTTGATAATTGATTGAAAACAACATTATCAAGATCAAGGTATTAAAATCTGCAACTCACATGTGTGTAAATCAATATGTCAACTTTTATGTACA
>CAIGRN010043006.1:0-14352 GCA_903798345.1 Fraxinus anomala
GAAACCAAAACAGCATGTAAATACTTTCAACAATGATTGGCATGGTAAAAATGCATTAGAACCATCCACCTCAACCGTAACTACAAAACATGTATGGGCAAACATGGGCTTCTTCCAGCTGGTTAAACCCAACTACAGTTTGGTAGTTCAGGCGTCGGTGCTACTACTATACCACTTTCTACGTGGATATATTCGGAGGAGAAAGCTCGAACGGAAGTGGTGAAGTTCGTTGCCGCGATGGAGTTGGCACTAGCAAAAATGGACAACCAACATTTTGTTTCCTACGTCAAACAATATCTTCAACCGAGGTACGTAAAGTAAGTCGAAATACTCTTCGTTTGATATAATTGAATATTTTTTTAATTCAAAAAAACTATTGGTTGTAGATTTAGAAAAATATAGGGGTGTGATATCTTTAACTTTGGATTTGTGGAAAATGATTAATAAAAGAGATTACATAACTGTAACTGTACACTATATAGACCCACTTTGGGTCTTACATAAAAAAATTATTGCTTCTAAAATTATTGAGTTCCCGTACAATGCTAACAATATATCTAATACTATTATGAACATTATTAGAGAATATAAATGCGAGAGATTTTAAACAAGAAAATGCAAGCTGCTGTGATCACACTTATTCGGACAATAAATATTTAACGTATACCACGGTTGGGTTTTTCGGTAATTTTTTATTTCATATTCGATGTATTTGCCATATTCTTAATTTAATAGTACAAGACAGTTTAAAATATGTTAAGGATAAAATTCAATGAATTAGGAATGCACTAGTCTAATCACGATTGCACCTAGTAGAAAATAAGTATTTGAGGAATTTTGTAACGAAATTGGGGTGTCACATAGTGACATAGGGCATAGAGAACTTCACATACTTATTATTAAAATCATGTGAAGATTTCGAACATTTAATTACTGAATTTTATAACAATAGGCCTATGAGAGATGATCACAATATTATTTTAAATGAGCATGATTGGCATTTAGTTTTTAAAATTTAAAAATTTTTCACAAGTTTTTATGATTCTACAAATAATTATTATCCTACTAGTTGTATGGTCTTTAAACGTCTGTATATAATTGCTAGAATTTTTCATAGATTTAAATATGACGCATATTTTAATTCAGTTATATTTTCCATGGAATTTGGAACAAATTTTATGTGAAATGTATGAAGTATATGCTTCACGAATGGGTACACATATTACCCGTGTACCATCCGACTCTACAAATACTCCTCCCACTAATATAGAAGATGATGACGCTGAAATTATAAATTTATTCAAAGGCATGAACTCATATAGCTATGATTCAATTGCATATGCATGTGGTTCCTCTAGTAGTAGTAGTTTGTCTTTCACTGCATATACTCAAATATTGAGTAATAGTCAAAATATGTTGCCTGCTGAATTAATTGATTATTTTAATCATAATATGCCTAGTAACAATGCAATTAGAAAAAATTCAAAAGAAGTAATTGATTTCTGACGAAGGTATGAACGCCGATGGCCATTAGTTTCTGCAATGGCAAAAGAGTTACTAACACCTCCGGTTAGCACTGTAGTTTCGGAGTCTTCTTTTAGTGCAGGAAATAGGGTTTTATCCGATGTCAGGAGTCGACTAAAAGAAGATATTTTGGAAGTATTAATGTACGTGAATGATTAAGAAGACGCTTATTATCGACTGCAAAATATGTCGAAATTACATGTAGTCAAGTAAGTGATATTTAACTTAATCATATTCACCACAAAATTTTATTTTAATACATTTATAATTTTTTTAAAAAAAATTGTACACGTAACAAGTTGTTCGTGTACAATTTTTAACTCCGCCTACTCGAAATTGAAGTAACAGGTCCCAAACCTGGATAAAGGAGAAATGTTTGTTTATCTTTTTTTTTTATTGCTATTTTAATAAAGAAAAATATTTTGAAAAATGTATATCTCAAAAATGTTTAGAAAATGTGTATTTATATATATTTTAGGTTTAGTATAGTGTTAAAAAAAGAGTCGAGTCGAGCTTAAGCTCAGCTCGTCGAGTGACCACAAGCTGCGAGCTCGAGCACGAGCCGAGCTCGTGTGGGTAAGTCGGCTCGGCCATTGTCACCTCTAGACGTGAGGATTTGGGTTATTGTAGAAAATGGATGGACCACCCCAACTACAATTGTTGCAGGTGTAGTTATCACCAGTATGGTTGCTAGTTGATCTAAAATTGATTCAGATGAGTGTAATGGTCACGAAAATATATTTTTAATTAAAATCACCGCAAGTGTATTGATCGTTAACAAGTAATAAAGTAGATTTTTTGTAGTCCGAGTATCGTTCCCACGAAAATTAATTAGTTCTAATTCTAATTACCGTGACCTTAATCGAAACTATAAAAAGATGAGAATTTTTGTTTTAATAGATTTATAACTAAATTAATAATAAATATACAATTATAAATGATTTATCTAAACTGAATGCAAATGATGTTAAATGTAATTTGAGTTTTTCGAATGTATGATGAATGTACTAGGATCACGAATCTCTATGCAATAATCTTTTTAAATCTAGTTTTACATTTTGACACACGGTTGAAATATTGAATAATTAATGCTCCTAAATCATTTAACAGTCTCTCTCAAGTAAAGTTAAACTTATTCAAATATGTGACCCGACTATATCTCTATGATGGATGCAAACATGCAAGAATGTAAAAGTTTTTATGAATACTTAAAGATTCATCTAAAATATAGCGATATATTTATATCCCCTATCAGATCCTATGACGATTTATATATGTCGAACATATTTCCCTTCTTTCGAATGGATGAAATAAGCCACCAAACTCACACAATTACGTATACAATAATCATGGAGAAAAGAAATTCATATAAATCATTCAAATATCTCAAAACGTGTTTTTGATTGTCAAGAATGTAAAACTAAGAAATAAAAATCATATTAATCTAGCCTAACATCGTAGAAGGAAGAAAAATAGAAACATAAGTAAAGAACGGCATTACCCAATTCAATTCTTGAATTTAATCTTCGTGTTGTGGTGTTGTTCTTTGTGTTCTTGTCTCTTTTTCTCTCTCAAAACCTTCAAAAATCCATCCCCTCCTTCATTCTGGATGGCCCTAGGGTTTAAATACACTACCCAAGATTTGTTTCCGTAGATGTTTCAATCGAAATAAGAAACCAGAATTTTCACCAAAGTTTTATACTATGAGACCGTATAGTATACTTCTATGCGGTCACATAGAAGAGTTGGTCACCCTCATTATTCTTGCTGAATGGATCTATGCGACTGCATAGCTTTTATGCTATGCAACCGCATAGACTAATAATCTTCCAACATGTAGCAATTTGGCCCTTGAACTTCATTTTGTTTTTCTCGACCTCTTTTCCAACTTTTTTTCCTGCAAAGTGTTATTCCAATGCTCAAATAGTTCTTGCCATCTTCACATCTTTAATTTCTCCTCTGGATCATCTTTTGGTCATTTGCACATTAGTCCTTGAACTTTTATTTTCTTTCGTTTGTCATTTTTTCCATTTTTCTCCTAATTTTCATCATTTTCATCATTGTTGTCCTGTAAAACATAAATTATATCGAATTAAGCTATATTGCACGTATTTATTCACAATTATCCATATTTGTGGTCTAAACTAAGTGTGTAAAACGCGCTTATCAACACCTCCAAACTTGAACTATTGTTTGTCTTCAAACAAAATTATAACTTAATTTCATATAAAACATGGTTAGATAATTTACTGTGTCTCAGAATTGGAACTTAGTACTAAACAAAATGAACAACTTTAACAGTGCAAAAATCAAATCAATCTCCACCGATAATATGCATAACTCCACGTGTGTGTGTGTAAACTCATGTAGACATGTCAAGCTTATGATTGGCTCAGCACCTGACCTATAGTAGTTAAATACTTTCTTACTTCGCTTGAGAGATGCACACATCCCAAACTTATTCTTTTCACTCAATTTTTTGGGGATGCATCTTAAGTTGAACTCATTCAATTCTATTTATTATCCTCTATCAGTTTGGATGGATCTTACTATTACAAGTTCACACTTCAACAAGTCGAGATTCTCCTATATTTTTTATTGCTTCAACTTTTAAGACTAAACTAAGTTACTTGCCTGTCATTAAAGATATAATTCTATTGACCGAATGTATGGGGTGTAATCAATGTAATTGCTTATTTTTTATGACTTTTTTTGGGAACAAACAAGCATCTTCTCATTTGCTTTCTATATAAACCATATAGCGAGTTTTAGACAAATAACTCCCAATTCAGATAACCATAGAGTACTGAATTTTCAATCACTCTTTCAGGTTTAATCACTCAAGTTATACAGGCTCGAAGAGATTTTTTATTCACATAAAGATTAGTGCAGTGCCCCTTTTCTTTTAGACATCCAATTTTTAAAACTAACATCTAACTTAAAATTTTCACTTCATCTTTGCCTAATTGGTTATAGACAATCCACACAAGATAATGTTCATGCATGAAATCCCTACTTATCTCAATGTTCCCCTATAACAACTCAACCATCTCCAAACTACTCTATAATTGGATTATGGATTAATACTATAGAGATTATTCGGGTTTACTTACTATGTTCAACTATTCTCTAAGTAATGAACCAATTCACCAACCTAATATGTCAACCATGAGTATTGTGCATAAAGAATGTCAAGTTCATATAAACAAGTTTCGACTAATCTATTAGTGCACAATTTCCATTATCCATAGTCCATACATATTCCAATATTCAACATCATAGCCAACAAAGTTATCAACTCACGCAAGCACACAAAACTCTAATCTAATGCTAGAAAATAAATAAATCAAAATTAAATAAAAACTTTTAAAAACTACAGATTTTTATTTCACACAATCACACCAAAACTGCAGTAACATGATGAATTCACCCCCAAACTTTACGGAACATTGTCCCCAGTGTGTAAAGAATTACAAAATTTAAAGGCACATAAATTTAAGGACAAATTCACATAAAAATAAAGAAAATAGGGCTAGGAATACTTCCCTGATTGTTGGAGATGTGAAAGTGAAAATGATGGAGTAAAAGAAATGTGGATCATGCACAGACTCTTTATGTCCTGTAAGGCCATGAATAACTCAATATTATTAAAAATTATCAAAAATATGAAAATTTACTAATTTAGTGCATAAAATGAAATAAATAAAATGGAATAATTTGTTGGGTTGCCTTCCAACCAGTGCTAATTTATAGTCTATAGCTTGATTTTACTTCGTTAAGTTCATGGTGGTTCAAGTCGAATAATTTCACCATTGTTCTTTTGGCAATTTCCAGCTTTGCATCCTCTTTTACCTCTCCAAACTTTGAATTCTCAGTTTTCGTCTCTACCAAGAAGTCCTCCTAATTTTGGTTTCCTCTTCTGGCAATTTTGTTAAGGGGATAGTTCGTCTTCATTGATGTACTAACACTCGTCGAGGGCTGATGGTTGTTTGGATGGATTATATAATGTAAAAACTTCTTGCTCCTCTTCTACTCTCAGAATTAGCTCACATTTCTCAATATCAATCAAAGTTCGACATGCTGTTAAGAATGGTCTCCACAAGATTATTTGGAATGTCTATGTCTAAAATAAGGAAATTCACTGGGAAGATGAATTTCCCCACTTTAATCAGCACATCTTCTATAATCCATCTTGGGTGGGTAAGTAATTGATCAGCTAGCTGCAGAGTCACCGTTGTTGCTTTAGTCTTTCCCAAATCGAGTTTCCTGAAAATAGAAAGTGGCATCAAGTTATTACTCGTAGTAGTATCACATAAAACATTAAAAGTAACAGCTTCTCCAATTGAAATATGTAAGGTGAAACTCCCTGAATCCTTGAGTTTGGGAGGCAGTTTTTTTGTAATCTGGCATTACTACCACAATTTTATATTTTGGAAACTTTTTCATCTTTAATATCACATCCTTCAAAAATTTTGCATAGCTTGGAATTTGTCTTAACGAGTCTATGAACGGGATATTAATATAGAGTTTTCTTAGTACATCCTCTACTTTCAACCTAGGTGAGAAAATTCTTGAAGTTAATTGTTTGAAAAGTTCTTAGATCCTTATCTAAGAGTTTTAGATCTAAGATCACAGCTAATGGAGAGAGCAAAGACTTTAATGCAGTTAAGATAGAAGAACTTATTGGATCCCTCCAAACATATACACTCACCATATCTCAACCTAAGAAGAATAGATCTATAGTCCTAAACATTGTTAGGGAAGAAGAATATGACTCTACTGATATTGAGACCTTTAACGATGAGGAGATAGCTTATTTCGTTAAGAAATTTCGAAAAAAAATTTATGAATAAGAAGAAACCTCAAGAGAGATATGGACGTGGCCCTAGTGAGTTTAGAGAAGATGATTGTGAGAAGACCAACACTAGGATGTTTAGAAATAAATCTTAGTCCGTTAGATGTCATAAGTGTCAATGTTTTTGCCACTTTAGGAATGAATGCCCTAATAATAAAAAACCATGGGTAAAGTTATGAACGTTATTCTCATTGATGACGAATCTAACTCGAACAATCAAAGTGAGAAGTCCAATTCTGAGGGTCATAACTATATGGCTTTTTCTTTTAAGGTTAGGAGCGAATATGATAAGGAGGGTAAGAAGGTTGAAGACGTATAACATAGTGAGCGATCTAAGGAAGATTCTAAAGACGAGAAAGATATTCGTGAGGCTTATGAACAATTGTTCCACGAGAATCTTAAGGTGGAAAAGATCAATAGAGTTGTCCTTAAGAAATTTATTGAACTTAAGTTAGAAAGAGAGAGACTTATATCCGACATTCGGGAGTCTACTAAAAACCTTAGTGAGTTAAGACTAGTCAATGAGAATTTAGAGACTTAAGGTTAAGACCCTTATAAGTGATCGTAAGAAGTCCACTAGATACCTTAGTGAGTTAAATGTTGTGAATGAATAATTGGAAACTAAGGTTAAAACCCTTATGAGTGATCTTGAGAAGTCCAACACTCAACTTTTTATATTCTTTAGTGATTCTAAGAAACTTGACAACATTTTAGGAATGAACAAGCCTGTTGGAAATAAGGAAAGTCTAGGCTATGATAACTCTAATCCTCAAGCTGCTAGCACTTCTAAAACCACTTTTGTCTCAACTTCTATCAAGACTAAGAGAGTAGAAAATCCTGAACCCAAAAACAATGATATTATAGAACGAAAGCCTATTAGACAACGTAGGATTGTTCAACAAAAAAACCAATATAAGGAACTACGTAGTTTTGGTCCTAGGTTTATTCTTACATGTTTCAATTATGGTGAGTTAGGACATACAAGAGCTATGTGTCACAAATTCTTGAATATGAGTAGAAGTCAAGATATCTTTAATAAGGTTAACTTCCTTACTAATCAGGTTAGTCACTTAATCAAGATGTGATACAATTGACTAGTATTAATTCTGCTTCTAAGAAAGTCTGGGTTAAGAGGAATGATCTGAGAGATTATAAATCTAATCACGGTGCTCTTGAAGTAGCAGCGTTTGTGTTCATTCATTATTACATGCATCTCATTCTTTGTACTTTGTTTTTGGTTTGTTTGTTTCTTTTTTAAAAACTTGAAAATAAATAAAAAATGAAAGAGAATTTTTGAAACTGCAGCACATTATTTTATTTACTTGAACATGTTGTTGTGACCAAGTATGAGTACAACTGATGATATGTAGTGTGATTTTCATTGATTTGTTTTAGGTTTTATATGAAGTACTTAGTATATGTTTCTTTATGTACCATATGCACTTCACACACTAAGATCTTGTGAGTGAGTTTTGACCATGTGTGAGACTTGAGATGGTAGCCATCTATATGATGAGGTGACCTTGAACATGATTTGACCTTTAATTAGTTGATCTAAGATTTTCTATATTCTCTAAAAAGAAAAATCGATTCATCTTATACTTTTCTTTGGAGCCTATTTGACTTGAGCAATTAAGTTTGAGGATTTTCTCAAAACCTGATACTCTATGGTCATCTAACTTAGAGTCATCGATCCAAAGGTCGTTAAATGGATCATTTGTCGATTAATAAAGAAGAGTTTACACCTAAGATGTGAAAAAAAGAGGGAGATAATAATATATGTAAAATTATATATGCACACAGTTAGGGGGAGAATAATCTATACAAAAAATGAGTTTTATTGTTTAAAAAGCCCTCTTTGTTATGGGTTTAACTTTCACTATTATAGGAATAAACTCATTCATCTGTGATTTTTTAGTATATCTTTTCTCACAAATTTAAGGTTTGGAGTCTTGCACACAGAGAATTAGTACTACTTTATAAACATGAGTCATTTATATAATTTACTCCATTTAGATTTGAACTGAGTGTGTGGAAAAATTTACTAGTCATTGATTATACTTGTACATGCTATCAATTGCATTTTTTAGTTATCATGACACATGTTAAGTATCGAATTGTTAGCAAAAAGTGCTATTTTCGACTGATGAAAAGGATACTGATGAAAAGGATATTGATTATTTGATATGTTTCCCTTAGTCATTTGTGATAAAAAGAGGGAAAGAGTATTTTGACACACATTACATGTTGATGAATGTCTGTTGATGCTTCACATATATACTGATGCTTCACATATGTCCTACGCTAGTTTGAGTTTAGATGTTTTGTGATATTAATGTTGTTCTAGGTGTTTTGATTAACATTGATATTCCATCTTAATCTAGCTAACATGATTATGATATTATGTCTCAATTATGATAGTATGTCTCAATTGTTATTTCCTTAACTATTTCACTCGCTTTTACACTTGATATTTGAGTTATTGATTTCGGGAAAAGGGTTTAACAAGGAAAGCAAGTTACATTCGTGTCAATATGGCTACGGGTAGTTAGTTTATGTTTTACTTTGATTTGTAATACTTAGTTTCGTCACATAATGTCAAATGGAGAGTTTGTTAGATTTTATTGTTGATTATGCCCAAAGATAACGCGGTATTTGTAGCACAATTTTGGGATGTCTATTCCATAGGGAGATAGAAAATTGCTCAAAATGAGCAAAAGGTGAATATTCTCTTGGAATGTGTAATAGATTATATAGTTTTAGTGAAGTTTAAATCAAATTTTGAAATAACGAAATTAAAATCAATGTTTGGAATTGTGAAGTACCGGAATTCGCTCAATTGGATTGGGTCATTCAACAAAGAGGTTTTCATCCCAACTCTCTAACCAAGAGATATATCGTTAGAAATCAATTTATTTCAATTTTAATCCTAGAATCTAGATTTCTCATAACACATTCCCACATTTTTTCATTGGAATAAGATTAAGAAACGATCATATACATCAAGTATAAGGCAGTAATTAATCACACCAATAATATAAATTTGATATTAAAATTCAACAAATACTTCAATAACTTCAATTATTCAATAGAAAGAGCATGACTAGTTCTATGAAGAATTTAATAAAATTTAAATCAATCTCAAACAAATTCATGTAGAAAAAGTCTGAATCCTAGAATTATTCAACAAGGAAAGATCAAATACATGAATAGAGGGTGTGAAATCTCCAAATCCAATAAGTTACTTCCTATCTTCATCAAGAATTTTAGTTTTCCATGGAAATCTTGAGCAAAAACTAGAGAAAAATATGCATGGAGGTGTCCCCCTATGTTCTGGTACGTTCTAGGGTTGAAATATCGTGAAAGGATTTGGTTTCCAAAAGAATTTGACGTAAATTAGGAAACTGAGATTCGCATCACAAATGACTACTATGCGACCGCATAGTGATAGGTGTTACGGTTGCATAGAAGTCTTGAATTGGGTGTTGGATTTCTCTGAAGGGGCATATGCGACCGCATAGGGGATTAGGTTATACAACCGCATAGCTTATCCCACTTTCACAATTGTTGCGTTTTGGTCCTCAAATTTCGTTCCTCATTTTGTGACTTCTTTCTCCACTTCTTCTTCTTCTTCTTCCCATGCTATATTCCTTAGCCCAATTTGACCTCGTCATCTTCATATCTTCGTTTTGCCTTTCAAGTCATCTTTTAGATATTTACAATTTGGTCCCTGAACTTTCATTTCCTTCAATTTGATCTTTTTTACTCGTTTCTCCTTATTTATGCTACATTCATCACGTTGTCTTACAAAATGTAAATTATATAGAATTAAGCTATATTTCAACATATTAATAAAAAAAAAAATCATGTTTTGACGGTAAAATAAGTGTGTAAAAATATACTTATCAATTGTAATTGTCTATTCTTTAGACAAAACTAAAGTTATAAAAGAGTTATAAAAGTCAAAGAGTTATTTGGGAGGTTGTATAAGTCAATTATGAGTTTTTGAGTTCGAGTATGAAACAAGGAGAAAAAGTAGTCGGAATAATGATAGCTGGCCATCCCTTTAGCACTCGAGTGCCACCGTGGAAAAATCAATAGTACCATTATTGCCCGCCTGACTCTAGCTCACCGCTTGCTTGGCGCCAACTTGGCGTTTGAGCAGTAGTGATATTCGGGGAAAATCTGTTTTGCGATTTAAATGGCTTTTTTGAGTCCTAAACAACCATAAATACTTTATACTACATATACCCAAGTTATATTCCGACTATATTGGGGGTTGATCATTATATTCTTTCTAGAAAACATATTTTGGAGATTCTATATCAATTCCTAACATTGAGATCAATCGATCACACTTTGGAAAACATCAATCCAAATTCTTAAAACAACAAACCATCCACTTCCGTATAATCTGTCAGGGTTCTAGAGATCGAAGAAGGAAATCAGAGTTCCGATAGGACAAGAACGATAAGTTCTTGGTGATATACTAGAGATAGACGATCTGAGAAGGTGAGAGTTAGTGTAGGAACACGCAGTCCAGGAGGGTCTTGGTGATTAGAGGAAATATGTTAGAGAGTACAATAAGTTAGTCGAGCATGTATCGTACTTGTCTATAGTGGATTTTATGGCTTGTGCCCGATGTTTTTTATCCTTTGAGAAGGGTTTTTCTTTGTGATTAATTATTTGTATATTTATTTTATGTAAATTATAAACTGTGATAATTCAACATAAGATAAACTTGAATGTGAATTCATCTAGATTAATTATTATTTGTGGCTTGTTGCTAATAATAATTGGTAATTTTATATTCTACATTTTCACCTAGTCATCCCCTCTAGGTGATGGTTCGAATTTCGGTATTTCAAAAAAATTATATTATGAAAATGTGTCAATGGCTAGATAGAAATGGAAAAAGGAAATGTTTAGAAAGTTTACATAATTATTCAACGGGGAAATACTTTTAAATGTTTAGTGACCAAAAATAAATAATTTAAAGTTTACTGACCAACAATAACACTTGAAAAGCTCGATGACCGTTTGGGAACTCGATTTTGTCCGGGTTGGACACAGTTAACAACACTGAAATGTCATATAAGATTTCTATGTGCATGTCAACAACTCCTTCAACTGAATCTATCTAACTAATGGACGGGTATCACATTTGGAAATTGAGTGATCAAGTAGTAATGTGATAGCCCAAGAATAACTAATCAAGAAGATGGTGAATTGAAATTTTGAAACCTTGTCGAATAATTAATATAAATTCAAGCAAGTAAAGATTAAATAGATTAATGTAAATAATAATCACAAATATAAAAGCGATAAGTAAAAGGGAGAGAATATGCAAACAATATAATTGTGGATGTTCAATCCAAAGTAATGATCTACATAATCCATTACCAAGCTCTCCGACACAAGTAAGGCCTTTTACATTGGAATACATCTCTTGATAAATAATATAAATAAGTTAAGTACTAAGTGAGACTAACACTTCAATGAATAGTAATAAATGACAGCTCAAGTATTAGATGAAATATTTTGATGAATATAATAATAAAAAATTAGATTTAATCAATCAAAGTGTTTCAATGAGAAGATGAAGAAATAAATACAATGTAGGTTAAAAAATCTTCTCAAAAAATAATATCTATTTTAATGAATGATTGTAATAAATTAAGTGGTAAGAGATAAATGAGAAAATTTGATATTAATGAATAATTGTGATAAATTAAATACTAAGGGAGAAATGAGAAATTTTGATGAATATAGTGATTTTACAAGTTTGATTCAATGAATCAAAATTTTCAATATGAAGAAGTAAAAAAGTTTATGCAAGGTAAGTGCAAAATTCCTCTTCAAAAATATATTCTCTTTTAATATTGATATAAATAAGTTAAACACAAAGAGAAATGAAAAACTTTTATAAGAGAAATAATTCAAGAAGTTTGATTCAACAATCAAAATTTTTGTTATAGAGAAGTAAATGAAATGAATGTAAAGATGTAAGCTCAAAGAAGGTTTTTCACAAATATATTTCACAATAAAACTTTCTTCTAGTTGTTTAATGAATGTAAAATGAAGTGGTATTCATAATAGTCAAAATGCCAAAATTTTGACCAATCGGACGATCCTACCGGACGTTCGCCAGTAAACCGGACGACTAACTAATCGTCGTGTGTTAAAAATCAAAACGATTAAAAAAAATGACTGTTGGCGAACAGGGCGTCCGCCTGTCAACCGAACATCTGGTTGACTTTGACTTCGACTTTTTTTAAAGGCTTTTGAAGGAGTAAGTAACATTGTAAAAAATGTTTAAAATATCAAGTTGAAAACCTATGAAAAATAATTTTTATGCATGTGTTTTTGTAAAATAATCTTGTTGTGCATAAAACAATTTTTGAGATTTTATCATTTATTACTAAATATCAAAGTATTAGTACTTTTAAATTTGAATTAAGAAGTCTAGTTTTGATCTTGTTTCGAAGTTTGTCTCTTAGACTTCTCGTCTTAATTTTTTTTTTGATGACGTCTCTCATGATCTTGATCTTGCTTTTTCTTGATGTTTGTCTTTTAAGCTCTCGTCCCGAATGATTTGACTTGAATGCTTAATTTTCACTTTGATCTTTATTTCAAGTCAGATTTATATGTTGGTTTTGACAATGCTTCATTGATTTTAATATTGAACTATCACCACAAAAAATTAATTGTTAGAAACAATATTAATCTTGTTTGTTATAATCAAAACATTAACGATGAAATCAACCACAAGTCAACAATTTTTCCCTTTTCGATTATGACAAATAAGATGATTCGCAAGGTAAGATTGAAAAATTGATATCATATTTATAAATAAATATACATTATAAATTTTACATTTAATCCATATATAATCCCCCTATCTTTTACAAATCAATAGCCATTCATAGGTATATCAATGTGGCTCGCCGATTCGGGCGGCTCGTGGCTTGGCCCGGGAAAAATCAGAATTGGGTCGGCTTGTAGCTCGGTGAAATCGAGCCTAGGCTCGAGCCGAGACTCATTTTGGGGTGCCATCTTGAGCCCGAGCCAGCCCGTGTCACGAGCCATTTCGGGCCAGCGAGCCATGTTTTTTAAAAAAAGTTAATAAACTAAAATAAATAATTATAGCTATAATTCAGCTGCCTGTAAACATGATAATATTAAGAAAATCAACCCAGATCGGCTCAGGTCCGACTCAGCCTATAAAGGCGCCAAAAGCTCGAGCAAAGCCTAAATTTTTTGGCCAAGCAAAAGCTCGGCTCGGCTCGGAAAAAAAAAGCTCGAACCATTTTTATTCGAGCGGAGCCCGAGCTTCGAGTTTTGGCTCGTAGCTCGACTCGGCTCGTTGACACCCCCAGTCATTCATTTTAAAGCGTATGTTTATGAAGGCAAGCATTTTGATCATATCGATCTATCATCACATTCTCATCAAGCATATCATCTCATATATTTTTCCCCTTTTTTAATAAGCAAAAGAAATAGCATTTAAAATCAAAACACGACCATATGAAACAATAAATGATTTCTCCCTTTCAATGTTTTTCAAATCTATCTTACTCAATTTCCCCTTTTAGCGTAAATAAAATGGTAGGATATATGAGAGGAAGAGTAAGGTATATAAGATCAAAACTCTAAATCAACCATAGAAAATAGTAATATATTTACCATCAATTAAGCACAAGATGTCAAATATATACAAGCTTAAATAAGGTGATGATCATCACATTTATAGTAAAATAATAATCAAAACATGAGTGATGAAATGACAAAAGCATAATTATGTGGGTAACCAATTATGCACATAGAATCATACGCGAACATTTAGTATAAATTCAATTTAGCCACATACTTCAAATTCATCGATAATTCCCAACGCTCTTTGAATATATGAAAATCTATCAAATGTTAGAGGTTTAGTGAGAATATCAGCCAATTGATTTTCCTTATTCACA
>CAIGRN010043017.1:0-16084 GCA_903798345.1 Fraxinus anomala
ATGTTTGTGAACCGAAATAAACATGTAAAAACGGCGTTATCAGTTAATGAAAAGACGCCACTTTTTATGAAAAAACTGAACCAGAAATAATCCAGACAGCTAATTTCGGAGACCTCCAGAAAAGCTGGATCCTGGACTATGAAGCAGAACCAAAATCTCTGCTTTCGGCTTAGCTTCTGGCAGCCCCCGATATACTAGCTAGCGGCCTCGAGTTGAGCACTTCAAGTAGTAGTTTTGCCGTCTTGCTTATTTTCCACTCTGGTTCAATCTCTACCTTTTCCGTTCATTCAAACACGACTTTCGCAACTTGGAAGAGTATCCAAAACATCCTTATTTTCTTTGTAATAATTTCAACAAATTACAATAAATTATCCTTGCACTCTTACACACAACCTGTTGATTACTTTCCTCATAAATACATTTGGACTCTTCTTTCTTTTTTTTCATTCAAAGTTTTGCTTTATGTTTCTTGCCCAAAAATGTTCTAGCTCAAAAACAATGGCCCTTAGGAAATCAAACAAACTGCCACAGACAGCAGTTTTGAAACAAATTTTTAAAAGATGTTCAAGCTTAGGCAAAAAACATGGATATGACGAAGATGGCCTTCCGTTTGATGTACCAAAAGACCATTTTGCAGTGTATGTTGGTGAAAACAGAAGCAGATTCACTGTTCCCATATCATTTTCATCTTGCCCTGAACTCCAGTGCCTTCTCCAACGCGCCAAAGAAGAATTCGGGTCTGATCATGATATGGGACTCACAATCCCTTGTCAAGAAGAAGTTTTTCTATCCTAACTTCAATGTACCGATGAAAGGATGACTTTGTTTGGAGAAAGATGGCCAAGATGAGGCAGTGCATTGCCGTCTGATTTACGTTTTTCACATCTTTTTTTTTTCTATTGTAATTGATTTCTTAACCCTCTATTTCAGCCCATTTGGATGTCCGTATAATTTTTCTGGTGACAATATCAATATTTTCTGGGTTGGACTTGTAAAAAGTAAGAAAGTTTCCTCCACCTCGAGAGAGAATTTAATGTTAGCAAAGACTATTACCTGTTTCTTGTTGATTAAATTCAAGGGCTAATACGTAGGCAAGTCTTGTGCTGTCATAAATGGAAGAAGCTTCATTTAGAGTCGAGAACTTTTTCATAAAATCTCATTTGGCTTTCTGGACTTCAAAAAAGGGAGACGCATGGAATGACTGACCATTGTGTTGCTTTGCGTTCAAAACATACTATCTTGATTTTTGCACATTAGATTGGACATGTTTTATCTGATTAAACTCTTGAAAAAGCCTTGTACGTCTAGATGAATCACTTGGTTACATTGTACATGAGATTCCCAAATTTTTTGTTCACGGTCTAGATTGTATATATTTTCTCTAGACATGTCAAGTAAACCACCATGTTGAGTTGACATGATTCATCTTTCTGATCTAGTAACTCGCATCTCAAGTTCCAAGTACACGAACTTCAATAGTTGGGGACTCTGGTATTCGACTAGTGGCCTATTATTGGTTCGTGTTTGTGAAACTTGTGGAACACATAAAATGCTCAGTAGTGTGGCCAGCCAACACCTACATAATCTTTTCTTTGTTGTGCATATTTGCAAGCATTTAGCAGTTTTGATAGCATCTTCAATAGATGTCACGATAAGATTACGATCATCTACACTAAATCATGCACGATGATTTTCTTACTTCTCCCTTTTATCTTGATCGACAAATCACTAGTATTATAGCCAAAACGATCCCAGAAAAATCTATGTTCTCTCTCAGTAACCATAAGGTTGTTACTAGACGCGCAATTTATGTGCATCTATGAGTCTGTTTCGTTAAGGGGTTTAAACGACAACGTTTCATCCATAGAGGATCAGTTATGCGTATTTGACCATAGTAGTTAAATGATTTTTCTCGATTTTGACAAATTTATAAGAATTATGTTATATATACATAAATGTACATATAACATTTGATATAAAAATCACATGGTGACCCCCTACTGGGGGGGAGTGACTTTTTTGTCATCCCTTATGAATCATGATATGCACACATAGCACGATCCAATTTATAAATCAATTCTTTATAAATTGATTTATTGATTACCAAACGGTAATTAATTTTTGTTCCATTTTCAGATTCTTGGTTTAAGGCAAAAAATGTATTTTTGGTGCTGATAATTCCAAATACATATTAATTTGTACAAATTAATTTAATTTGAAATTATAATAATATAACTTAATTAAATTTAAGTTCTTTTACTAAAATTGAGAATCAAACTCTAACCATCTAGTTCTTCAAAAATTCAAAAACTCAGCCCTTATTTAGTACACATTAAAATTTTCATTCTCATTTTTCTACTCATTTTCAACCACACATGCTTCAATAAAATAATATTTTTCATCACATCAACAATTTTTACTTTTTTTTCAATCACACATTCTCCATCAATCTACAATCCAAAATAATGTAGGTCACACACACCCAAAATCCAAAAAATAATTGTCCAAAACCAAGTACATTTTTCCTTTTCTTATTACAAAGAACAAAATCAGAAATTATGAAATCACAAAGTTTAAGGATACAATCAAGGACCACTCTTAAAAAATGTTCATCAATACAATTGTATCCATGATAAAAACAACAAATATTAAAGTTAAGATATGCAATTTCATAAAAGGAATTTAGTGTAACATGATATAACTTTTGTCACCACCCTTTCGCAGTTTACTTATCTATGTTAGCCGTTTTCTGCTCTGTCGTATGCATTAGACTTGTGCTTGGGTGAAAATGTGAACCCTGCGGGAACCTTGCCAAGTAGAATCTCGGAGATCCTAATCTGCAGCAGAAACGATATGCTCGAGTCATGATAAAGAAAGAAATTGAACGTCGAACAAAAAAGTAGGTTTAACGAGGGAGGACAAATAATATACCCAGTCTGCAGCTGAGTCAGAGGCCATTAGCGTCTCAAGGTCATCACGACCAAAATATGCGGGTGACCGCCAATTAATCCTTTGTGGGATAACATCTAAGAGACCAACAGGTATGTATCTGCATGTGTAACTAAGCCACTCCAGCAAGAAATGCCTTGTCGTTTCCACTCCTGCCATTCAATGCAAATGATGAAAATTGACAAGCAACAATGATCCATGGGCATGCTTGAGAGTGCTTTCAGGAGATTATAAGATGTGGCCTGTGAGTCCTACACGGCGTGTGGATAGTAATTGTGGATTCTACGAAATGTGTGGATAAAAAGTATATTTGACCCGCTTAAGTTATAATGTAAGCTTTCCAAAACAGGCACTTTAAATGTTTATGGAAGGGTGATCCGCCAATGCAAATGTTTCACTATATTATATAGCTATTGACAAAGATAAATTTCGAACAAGAACTCTCTCGTACACCTTGCAACTTAAATGTAAAATCTCTCTTACAGGAATATATACATATGCAAAAGGAATATACATACCTCTTGTATCCGAACCCCAGTGTTCAAGGCCAAACCGTACATAATCCTTCAAAATGTCCAACCGCTCTCCTGAACTTATGTCCCAGTGCCTCTGTTCCTTTATCTCAGTGAATATCCAGGGCTGTAAAATTCATGCAACAATGCATTAAAATAGCAAACCGGAAGTAGTATTAAGACTCTGCACATAATGCTGAAGTATTCTTAACTGGGAGAAGAACATAAGGTACAACTTCACTACCAACCTTAATTAATGCCCCTCTACCAATCATACAAGAAGAGAGCTCAGGGCAGTTGGACTTGTGATTGCTCAAGTCTAAATAAGAGAACACATCACCATTTCCAAGGACTTGTAGATTATGAGGGGCCGTTCTTGCACACGTGTAGATGTATTCCCAATCAGCGAGTTTGCTGTAGCGTTGCTGACGTGTTCGACCATGTATTGTAACTGCAGTGGCCCCCCAGTTTCCAAAATCTTCTATTAGAGAGTCAATGCGGTTTTTGCCCTCAAAATAACCAGTTCGTACCTGGAGACTCAGAAAAAGAAAAACGAAAAAAGAACGAGAAAACAGATAATGAGCAAAACGATCATCAAAAATAATTATGCTAGAGCATTGTCCAAATAATAGAAACACAACTTCGATTTCAACTATTTGCTGATCGAGAATATTGTGGTTAAGGCACCAGATGTCGCATGAAATACCTTGATGGTTACCGGTGTATCAACCGCTCTAGAAGATGCCTCTATGACACTTTTCATTCGCATCGGTTTTGTAAGAAGGGCTGAACCAGCACCCTTGTTAACAACAATATCAATTGGGCATCCCATATTAATATCTACAAAATCCACTGTGCACTGCTTCTCTATAAGTTCAACAGTTCTTGAAACTGTATCTGGATATGCCCCACATATCTGAACACCAAAGAGATCCTCTGATGAATGTCGTCTTAGCAGAGCCCATTCTGAAGCTTGACCCTATACGTAATTTAGAGAATACAAGAATTATGAAATCAACTTGGGATTATTCGTATTGCACAAGAGACTACAGAAAGGATATCCATTTTAATCGCTGCAAAGTCAACATGGCAATCAGAGCATGATATTTATCCAAGAGATATGAATTAGCAGCTTCAGATATTGCTAAATTAAGAACCTCCAATGTAATGAATCAAGATAAGCAGCAAAGACAGAACCTATAACAATAAAATCCTCTCTTGCATGGGAATTCTTAGACCCTTGACATATTCAAGGTTGATTAAATTCTAAGGGTAGAGGGAGGGTCCGGATGTAAAACATTCCATAAGCTTTTATTCCATTATTAATTATTCTATTAATAGGAATTAAGGACAAGCAAACAAAGTGATCCATGTCCTAAATGTGTCACATATCACGCATAGGGACAATGTTATATGAAAGTCAAAACTGCATGGTGGATTGAATCAACATTGTGAAGTAATTCAATAGAAAGTAAAATTTAATCTCAATCCCAGTACTACCCGAGGTCGTCTAATAAGTGAACTTTTGAAGAAATAAAATCGTTTTACTAAGTCGATTTTGGTGACTAATTTAGCTAAAAAACTACAGTAAGCATGTTAACTCAGCTTTAAACTTAGTAAACTGCAAGTGCATTGTTGTCAAAAGTGTTCGTCATCATCAAACATTTTACTGACATGTTAAAAGTGACCATAAAACTATAATCAATGATAATTAGTTTAGAAGGGAAACCAAGAACTAGAAATACAGGGTCCAAACCTGCAGAAGATTTGTGCACATTGCCATCTCACCACATGTAACATCAGCTCCTAGAAACTTGCAAACCCTGCGAAATGGTAGATTTCCTACTGTCGTAAGGGGAGCAAGATAGAGCTTGTCTCTGAAATCAATGAGCTTTTTTTCACGCAGGTGTAACTTTAAGCTTTTATCAGTGTCGAACAAAGTATGTTCAGTGACCGTTGTTTGTTCATTTTGTGCACAGCTTTTGTCCTCATCTTTAACGTGGACACTTGGATCTGTTACACTACACAAAATAAGCCAAAATACCCTAAATACAATACTTCCAACGAAGAAATTCAGAAGTGACATAATATAACCAACCGCTGTCCACCTCTACTGAACACGTACCCTTGACTGAAGATTTAGCCTTTTTCAAGGGTCTAAGTTCATCAGCCACGGATTCCTCATCTGGTTTATGATCTTCTAAGGCTTCATAAGAGCATTCCACTTCATTTGTGGCTTCAGAAGCCGAATTGCAACTGCCAGCACCATCAACAACTCCAGCTCCGTTAGCAACAATTTGGTCATCTTTCTCGTTACCCATCGCTTTTCCCTTTTCCAACTGGACCTGTAATCAACTTCATATCAGTATCAATGTAAAATAAATTGCATAATGATACACTTTAGCAATAATACAAGTAGCCACATATGCCTCATCTGGTTTATCTTCTTCTTCCAAGACTTTTGGAGAGCATTCCACTTCGTTGTTGGCTTCAAGAGCCACGTTACAACTGCCATTGCCATCAACATCTACACATCCGTTTGCAACAATTTGGTCATCTTTCACATTATTCATCGATTTTCCCTTTTTTCCAGGGCCCTGTAACCAAACGTAGAATCACTATCAATGTGAAAAGAAATGTCTAGTATACACTTAAGCAAAAAGTGAAATGACATAAAGGTATGAGATGAGGCCTTATATCCTACATGAAGCCCAAGAAGTTTCAGTATATTATCTGCCTTTGGGAACTTCATTTTGTTTTTCCACAAAAGCTTCTGAACATCTTTGTTCAACACATTCAGTTCCGAGCTGTTCTTTTTTGCGGTCGTAATTACAGCAGGAACATCATCACCACCCTTATGTGTGCCGGAAAATCTACAAGACAGCCCGTAAGGACATGGTCCCTCGTTATCCAAGAAAGGGCAGGAACCCTCTAAATCATCTAGTTTCTGCATTTAGCAGCACCAAGTCACATAACGGTTAAAATAGTCTGACCGCTTACTCAAAGTATTCAAAACAATTTTAGCAAAGCTTCATCTACTCTTAGTCAATATATTCACCTGAGCTTTAAATGCTTCCACATCATGGCTGAAGCGGCACTTGTCTTTATAAGGGCAGGAACTGACATTTCCACTTTTCGCTACCACATTACAGAGATGCGCCCCGGATTTTTGTTCCTATCATTTTTAACTCATCTTTAGTCCTCTAAAAACAATTACAATCATATGATCAAGATATCAAATAAAATAAATTTTCCTTTCAAAAAATTAAAAAAAACAGAAATAGTAACTACATCATCATATAAAACAAGTTAAATTTGGTATAATCCTCTTCTAAAAAGTTGCTCGAGTGAGATTTTGTCACTCTTACAACTGCTTAAGTTTTCATTCGCTTAGTTTATCACCACTCTGCATCACCTCCATTTATTGAAATACAGTTTCCCAACTACCTCTGATGGCACATTCATCTTAGCATCTTTGTTTCCATGAATCTCTTGACCTTTAATAACTCATTTTGAATCATATAATTATTTCTCCAATTCAATATATATATCTGTATATACATATATACACACACCTGGTGACGTTCACGTTTGAGCTGGCGTTTGGATTTCTTCTCCTGAAGAATGGGAGCCGGCTTGGACTCTGAAACTGCATCTTCTCCATCAGTTGTTATTCTATCGGTATTTGAATTGTTATTGCTGGACCTGACGGGTGGTGGACGGAGAAATTCTCTTTTCACTGGAGCTATAGCTTTAGCCACCAGTTCTTCCGGGCTCCGCTGAGCTTTACTCTGAGCCTGAATCACCTGAGAATTGTCCATCGGACAGTCGGAAATCGTAGAACCTTTTAATGCGGGTTCCGACGATAAACCATCCATCTCGGGTCGGGTAGTCTGCGTTGTGGATGAGTGAAATAGGGTTTTCGATATGCAAGTTTCAGGGATATGCTAGTTTACCTGTTGTTTAGGACGACGTCGTTATTTGGTGATTGGGTTGGGTTAGGCAAACAATTGGGCTCAATGGAAATAATCCAAGGAACATTTCGTATATAAGATAGTTTCAAAAATACAATTTCAAAATTTAAAAATTAGTTTTATTATTTTAAAAATCAGGTCCTAAATAAAATTTATTACTTAAAAAATATTTTATTAATTAAATATATTAAAGTCACAATATTATAAAATTTATAATTACAGTTAGGTACTAGTCACAACTATAGTTATCATAGTTACAAATCACAAATTTTGTAAATAACTTATTTCTCGATCATAAATTATCAAATTAATTGATCACGTACTAATTTTTTTTTGTCATAAATCACAAATTTTGTATGTCCATTTTATCAAATTAATAGATCGTGTATTATTCATCAGTCACATATCACAAATTTTACGAATCACAATTTATTTTTCGATCATAAATTATCAAATTAATTAGTCATAACTTAATAAACGGTGAGTCGCGATTATAAATTTAATCAAAATTTCACTTTTTTAAGGTCACATATTATTTATTAGTCACAAACTATTTATTTTATTGATTACGTATTATTTATTGATTACAATCACTTAAATAATTAGTCAAAAATAAGAAGAAAAAATGGTTTCATCCGACCGGCGAGATAGTTCAATTTTTAGTCAGCTAACTAAGCAAGCAATTTGAATAGTATGAACAAGCCCTTACCTTAGTACCACCACAGCCACCATCTAGTGGTAGCAAACGAGTCGAGCGGCTCGATCGCTCGGCTATTGGGCAGGACGAGCCCGAGCACGAGTCAAGCGGTTCGTGNCGAGTCGAGCGGCTCGATCGCTCGGCTATTGGGCAGGACGAGCCCGAGCACGAGTCAAGCGGTTCGTGGGTGAGCCAGCTCGTTGGCTTGTTCAAGGAGGAGGGTATATCCTTTCAAAAAAAAAAAGTTTTATCTTTAAAAAAAATTGACAAGCTCGCGAGCCGAAGCTCAGCTTGTGCTTGCTAGTGTGCATACAGGCCGAGCCGATTGCCACATTTACCACCACCTATCCATAACCACTACTATCGCTACCACAATCTCACCATCATTATCAAATCTGGCACCATGATCACCGCATGTACCAACAATCACAATCACAACTAGCATCATCTTTATATCTATTCCATCTCCACCACACCACAACCACCATCCCCAACAAAAAAATCCTCAAATCCGTTGTCGCCACCATCACACCACCATACCACTACCACCGCTTATATCAACAATCACCACCACGACCTCCTCAAATCTACCAAATCCTTCACTTCTACCACCCAACAACCATCAATACCAATGCAAAGATGCAATTAAATCAGATAAAGTAGATCATGCCACACAAAGCAAAGAAACAGATGGTGGCGCACATTGACGCCCACACAACGGTGCGACGACTTATAGTTGCGCGTGGTGCTCATTAGCAGAGGTCGTGTGGTGCCGATCTTGCAACGATGCCAATCTTCTTGTAGTGGTGCCGATCTTACAACGGTGCCGAAATAGAGAGGGTGGAATGGGAAGAGAGAAGATGGAGAGGGGAGAGGTAAGGAAATGAATGTGTTTGGGAATGAAATTGGGTTTGGATAGATGGGTGGGGTAAGTGTATAGTTTAATTTAATCTAATTATATTATTATTATTAATATTTATAAAATGAATTATCACCTATTTTTAAACAAAAAATCTCTAAACTTTATTTTAAATTGGGTGGATGTAATTTTCACGCATCTAAATAAACATTTCTTTGACGAATTTTAAGACAAGGGACATTGGCTTTTGAGACCTGCGTTTCATTATAAAGTTTAAATTTTGTCTCTTCTTTATTTTCAACACCTTTTCAAAAAGAAAAAAATGTTTTCTTACTCGAGTAATCTAATATTCTTATATGAATGTGTTTGAGCCTCATTTTAAGTTTTATAATAATGACTTTTTAAAGAAAATGAAATTAAAAAGTAGCAAAAAAATTTAGTTTTACTTACAAAATTATTTTATTGGAAGAATGTGTGAATGAAACGAGTTTGAAAAAAAATGTTTTTAGATAACAAGGTCAAACATGAGCTTAGATGATTTTCAATGTGTGTGGCCGTGAATCACTACCACGTGCATTTTTATCATTGAATAATGTGAAAATGGTTTGTAGTCTCACCGTCACATAACTTGAAAATATCTCCATAAAAAATAAATAGCATTATTCTTTTTACGTCTTCGTGCCAACATTTTCCAGGGTATATAAGTCATTATTCAATGTTATTACTGAATTGACATGTGTATCACTATTTACTGAGATCACACATGAAGAAATAATATTGGTGCCGTTTCAATAGTGACGTGAGTTCTCTATACTTCTAAAGTACTATAATTTTTTTTTTCCTTCTTAGAAAAGAATGAGGCGAAGAGATTAGTTGTATTCAATAAATAAGCAAAGAACAAAAGCTTACACCTTCTTGGATTTGAATTGGCCACTAGACCTTATGCCCATTTAACATGTTTTGTTTGTCAAATTCAATTACACGTCTTTCTTCCTTATATAAATTTTTTAGTGAATTTAAAAATATTTAAAGGAAACTAACGCAGAAAAAATTCATTTAGCTTGCTCTAAAAAATTATTGATTTCTTAGTTTGTTTCTTCTTGTCATCAAACGCGTCTAACTTAACGGAATCCAATTGCACGTATTTTAATTGTTAAATTATTTACTAAGGTTTAATAATGAGTAGCTATCATCCTGCTACTCACCATCTTGTGCACACCGGTGGAAACGTGAATGGATGGGAAACCGGTGATTTGAATCAATTATTGAGAGAATAGGACAGCTATTAATGGTTGACGTTAAGAATTGAAGATGAATTAAGTTATTTGTAACATCATTGTTAGCCGTCTGGGAGAAATTTTCAAACCAATTACAATTGTTTTTTTTTACCGTTAACCAGCAAAACAGTAGCCATATTTGACTGCTCCTCTCTAATGTGGTCCCCACTTCTTGACAGTAACGATCATTTTCTGACTAAAAATTTGATGAAAATTTCTCCTAGGCAGGGGCTTAATATATGAGTGACATGACAAGATTGTAATGGTTGAATTAACAATCTTGCTACATGTATATCTTTTTACAACTTATAGAATTTACACTTGATGCAATCTCACGCCACCTTTCACATCTCACATATTTAATTCAATTATTATAACTCTTCCACGTCATCAATCTGTCAAGAGGGATGTCAAGAGAGGCGTACAAATAGCTTACTCGAATTAAATGTGTTATATGTTAAAAATAGTGTGAGATTGTACCAAATGTAAATTCAATAAATTAAGGTATAAATCATAATATACATATAAGGAGAATGATTGAAGAGAGAGAAGGACAGCTAAGTAATGTTTGAGGTTAAGAATTGAAAATAACGTAAATGGTTTTTATTATTGATTTTAATTTATTTAAGTTCATAGGTGGGTTCCTAATTAAATTTGTTTTATTTTAATTTAAATGCCAACTGAGCTAAACATGGTACTTAGGAGATAAAAACTATATATAGTTTACTTTCTTGGAAGTAAAGAACTTATCGAGGAATCTGACCTAAGTTAACTCCCTCTAAAAATTCTCCTACAAAAATGCAAAAACAGAAATCTTACCAAACGAGCCCATAGTCCTCCATCTAGCCAATATAGATATGGAATGCAATCGAACTACATCGACAACCCATGTACGAGCAAGCAAAAAATACTCAAAAAAGATCCGATTGACGTTTGTTACCTAGTAGGGAACAGTACAGTATAATGTAAATTCTACATTAACAAACAAGCCATAATAGTTCTCTCCAATTACAATGACAAAACAAGGTCAATAGATACAACATCATTACTGGGAAATAAATATGCTTGAAGATAAGGTAGGTCGTAAAGGAATGGAGTTGGGATGAACATGCAAGACAAGGCAGAATATGTAGACTCCACATGTCAATGTGTTACATTGAACATGCAAAACTAATAAATGTGAGTTTTTAGCAAAAACTACTGAATATGATGAAAACTAAAACGGTAAACAGAAAGGGGTCAAACGCTTTCGTTCCAAGGCACCAGTAAAAGCTATTGCTTCGATTCATTTTTTTTAGATGTACTACCATTCTGTTGCTGCAGCTGCAATTGATGCATGTTAACTTGATTCGCCTGCTGCTGACGTAATTGGAACATCGAGGGGTTAAGTGAAAGCTGCTGGAATTTGTACGGATCTCCACTCAGTTCAGCAGTTGCAATCTTTAAACGTTGTATCTCCCCTGTTAATGCTTCATTTAATGCTGGCATAAAAAGGGAAAAAAAAAAGGTTAAATTCTGCCACATAGCAATAGCAGAACCTTGATAGTAACAAATCATATGAGCATTTCACTCATAGCCTCAACCAACAAAGTTTCACAACAAATAACAAGCAACCACGCCCTGAAGCAGGCCAACTAGTAGCACATTTAGAAAACTTTAAAGCTAGGTATATCATTAAATTCCTGTGAGCAAGTAAAGCTAAGTAAAATCATAAAGTGATTAAGATCAATCATAATATTGCAGGTATGAAAACTATGTGTATGGGTCAACCATAAGATATCCAAAGTGGGAGCATGCATGTCTGTATAGGTGGGGTGGCAATAGTGGCAGTCAGCTTACAAAGACGATTAGTGGAGGAAATTGAAGGAAGCAACTATACTTGGTGATAGTAAAGTGGCAGTAGCAAAAAGAGTGATTATATTCAGCATATGATCCTGGCAAAAGAAGAAGTTCCATTTTTTTTTGTGCAGCATGGCTGGACAGAGGTTACACTTAGGGGTGAACATGGATGTATACTATTTGCAATTTTGATGGTTCGTATTCATCTTCTGTACACTAGTATCCTTCATTCTGACAATTTCGAAATGAACATATGAAAACTGGACTCGTCTGTGTGGGACCGGTGCCTGATGGGAAGTGATAAGGAAATCTGAAGGTGAATGCTTTGGTGCAACGGGATCTATTCACAACAAGGCACGACTACTTAGTTCATCTAATGACATACATTAGACAAAGTACTCATCTAACAGTAAATGTTACAAGTGAGGTGATGATCATTCTTAGATAACAAGACACCCTTGTTCTGGCAGAACAGACAATTTTATGGTAGTTCAATGCTGTCAAAATTTATTACTGGTCTATGGGACCAACTCCTATTATATAGTTAAAGAATAATAGATGTCCATCTACAATTACACAACTTAGATGAGAAAGCAGAGAACCCCATGTAAAAATTGTATTAAATTCTTCCTTCATCTCTTTTCTTGGGATAGTCTAGGAAATACTGTTCTCTAACATTCGAAGAAAAAAAGAAGAAGAAGAAGACTATGCCACATTAATTGCAGAAAAGTTGTCCAACATACATTATCTATGATAGTGAATAATCATCATACCATCCCGAAGTTGTGCCTGTTGCTGCATGGCTTGGAGGCGAAACTTCAGCTCCTTGTTCTGGTTTGTCAGTCCAGCAGAGTCCCGCTGAAAGCAAATAAGATATTGTCAGAAATTCACAATGCTAAAATGGATTGTTGAAAAGGAGTTAACAAATATTAGCATTCTCAGCAGCGACGAACCTGAAGTACAGTAAGTTGTGCAGATAATGTGGTGGCTTCAGTCTGCAAAGTTTGGACCTTCTGTTCCAACTCAGCTATATATCTCATCTTTCGCTCTTTTGAACGAGCAGCAGATTGACGGTTGGCCAAGATCCTAAGACAATACAGATGTACTTATTAAGCAGTATGAATCATTAACTCACACCATCTACTAACAGAAAAAATAAAGAACAAAAATTGCTTAAATTCAACGGAGAATTGAAGGATAGTGGTACCTTTTGGCCCGTTTGGGATCACTTATTGCTATCTCTGCAAGTTTCTCATTTGCCATAATCTTCTTGAGTTCAGCCCCACTAAACTCACCATTACCAAACTCCAAGCTAAAGGTGTTTGAATTTCCATCAATCGAATTGGTTGGTGAAAGTTGACCAGCACTCGTTCCTGGAGAAGGTGATAACTTGGGTGACTCGTCGAAGCTCATATTTCCTATAAAACTATCCATAGAGACACTCCTGTAGTGTCGGGTGGTTGGAGCAATATCACCCCTGGCATTCCTTTTGATACCTTCCCTTGGTTTCTGAATCTTGTTGCCGCTTTCATTGATACTACTAGTGGCTTCATTATCACTGCTGTCATTTGTCTTTGTAACACTAGCTCTACTATCTTCCAAATTTTCATTTCCTAGCTTCTCATCAGTACCAGAAGAGTTAAAGGCATCGATGTTGTCCAAATTCATGTAAGCAGAAAACAGATCATCTACAATTTCCCCTTCGGATTTCTTCTCCCCCATTCCTTCAACATTGCTCCCACCACCTTTCTCCCAACTCGACTCCCGTTTAACCAACTGCACTGGCTTAGCTCCTGAATTCTCTCTCGACCTCTCCAAAGCACCAGGGCTCCTCAGAGGAATAAGTGGTGGCGACTGCATCATGGTAGAAATCCCAAAAGAGATATCACTATTAGACCTTCTATGTGTCTTACTCGGAGGAAGACCCTCACTGCCCCTCAATGAACCACCCCTTGTGAAAGGTGAAGGTGGTAACAACGAATGCAGGTTCCCATCCCTCTCCTCCATTGATACATCAGCAGATACTTGGTCAGAAATCGAAGTAGCAGGCGACTCTCGATAAGATGAAGGACTTAAGGGTGGCAACGAATCAAGCGAAAAGAATGACGGTTGTGATAAAGACCGCGAGTGTGATGGCCCTGCACTAGGACTAAAATTCTGCATACCCATTTGCTGATTTGCAGGGCGGTTAACCTGAACTTGTGAGTAAGGAGAAATAGGTGGCATTTGTGGATAGGAGGGCGGAATGCCAACTCTTTTAACACTATTGTCCACAATGATATTAGGGGAAAATTGTCGCATCTGACCACGAAATTGTGGAGTATTTAACAAAGACACATCAAGTTGATTCAATAGAAAGGGGGATTGTTTGAGTGAAGATGATGATGCCCCAACCGATGATTGAACTCTTGGTACAGTAAAACCACTAGCTTCCTCACTATCACCATCCATTTGACTTAAAAAATTTCAAACTATCAACGAACACTTCGTTTTCTGTAAATTAACTATCCTTTTCAGTTCAGACTCACCTGTACATCAAACCAAAAACCCTCATTTCGAGATTCAAAATTATACATAAAATCATGATCGAAGAAATTAAAATAATTGAACTTCAAACGCAAGCAATGATCCTGAATATCAACATACAAAGATGAAAATGCAGGTTATTAATAATTAAACGAATTATTGAAAAATAAACAAACAAACAGAGACTTCTTCAGTGACCTTACCATTGTTCAGCAAGAGCTTGTTGGGTGTGAAGAGAGCTTTTGCGAGGGTTTACTGTTTATGTATGTGTATATAATGGCAGTATTTTCTCTCTCTAAAAAATTAATAATTTTCTCTCTCTATATCGAGGACGACGACCGGTAAGACTATTACACGATTTTCACGAATATCGTCACTGAGACTAAGACGCGTGAATTTGACATTCATTTGGGTTGAATTTGCATTTCGTCTGAATGTGAATTTAATTCCGACCGAATTCCACTAATTATTTCTTTTGTCTATCCTCTATCACCGCAACTTATGTAGCAATTAATCTCTCTCGGTCTAATTCTAATATTATTTGTCCACGTGAAATAAATGACAGCCTTGTATTCTTTTACTTGACAAAATTAACGTCCCGACAAGTTGAGATCGATTAACCATAATTAAACCAATGTATTGAAGTGGTAAGATTTCAAAAGAGAATATCAAATTAATTTAGATTAGACTTTATTATTAGACAAATTAAAACAATAATAAATGTTATGTGACGTGCTAGTCAATCTAACTTGAAGACACGTGATGATCGATTCATCAATCTGACAATCGACCAAATAATGCTAAACGATACGTGTCATGGTAGTCAATCTAGCCTAATGACATGCGATAAATCGATTTATCAATCTGATTAAACAATAATAAACGATACATGTCATGCTAGTCAATATAGCCCGACGTGATGACGAGTGATGACCGATTCATCAATCTGACAACCGACCAAACAACAATAAAAATGCATGACGTGCTAATCAATCTATCATAACGATGCTTGATTATTTATTAAGCAATCTAACCACCGACAAATAATAATAAAACGATATGTGTCATACTAGTCAATATAGCCTAATGACACGTGATGGCCGATTCATCAATCTAACGGTCGATCAAACAATAATAAATGATACGTGTCATGCTAGTCAATCTAGAATGATGATGTGTGAAAATCGATTCATCAATTTAATTTACTTAAAACAAGTTTTTGAAAAACTAAACAAAAATATTCATTTTCTTATATTTCACAAACAATTTACATGGGTGGTTTCAAGCTCATACGGAAGCCTGAACTGGACTTCGATGAATGCAGACCAATTCAAATTGGGTGACACATTTTGAAATCCTTAAATTCAACTATTTGTTTTTTTTCTTTTTTTTTTTTCCTTTTTCATAAAAAATAAATTTAATTTTTTTTTTTTTTCCCCATTTTTTTTTTT
>CAIGRN010043027.1:0-10460 GCA_903798345.1 Fraxinus anomala
AAGAGGACATTGTAGGTTTTCCAACGGTATCGAAATCCAACGATTTTGGTGGTCGGAAGTTGCCGAAAAATCGCCGCAAAACTCACCCAAAAAATTTGAAAATTCAGTGATCGTTTCTACAAGTTTTAAACTTCAGTGACCATTTTGTGATTTTTACGTAACTTCAGTGACCGTTTGTAAAATTAACACATTTCGATATTATAGTTGCTAGTGTTTTGATTTATGCTCAAGACAAATATAGCCACATATACATCGGTTGTAGTTGTGGATCAAATGTCCAAACAAATGTCAATAAAAATCCATACGATCCACAAAAGGTTCTAGCGATAATTAATCTACTTGCAAAAGATGTATAAAATAATATTTAGATTTAAATAATTTAGCATTACGAGCCCCTATTTGACCCATTGTTTAAAAATCATTTTTTCAAATGCGTTTCATGGAGTCCATAATTTTATCAACTTTTTAACTACAGATTTAATAAATTTTTATCAAAATTTACTAAGCTATTGATTGATAACCATTCTTTCAAAATTCTTCATTTTTTCTCATACTCATTTTCAACCACACATTCCCACAATAAAATATTTTTCATGCAAACCCAATTTTATTATACTTTTTAAACCACACGTTCTCCAAAAGATTATTACTCAAAAACTCAATTCTTTTCAAAAAATAGCTGTCAAACATGGCCTAATTTTTTATTTTATTTTTAAATCCAAATCAAATGTGGACTTAGTATTCTTTGTTTATAACAATAATGTAATTTATAAGCTCATAAAAGATTAAAAAAAAAAAAAATTCTTATCAAAATTTAAAATGAAAGGAAAATTTTGGTATCATTGAATTCTCCTAAAAAAAAATTTTTTTTTCAAGATTTTTCGGATATATGTCATAATTCTATATGTCAAGTGTAATGATCCCTCCTTATGGATTATGTAAGGACGAATAAAGTGTAATTTTGATGAGAGTAGCAAAGTATCAATATAGAGATTATACCTTCCGGTTTAGGGGGATAAAGAGTATACCTTCCGGTTTGGGGGAATAAAGCATGGAATTTGTATTGACCTGGTTTGTGTAGTCGTGTTGGTCCGGGCGAACCATCAAGCCTAACAGTTTTTGTTTATTTTAATTATTTTTGAGAAAATAAAGAAGAAAAACAGAAAAAAGTAAGCATGAATTGACCCACTTCCAAACTCGATATATTAAATCTTGGGGAAAATGGCGGTTAGAAAAGAATAATTTTTTTAAAAATTTACATGTAATATTATTTTATTATAGAATGTGATTGAAAATAAGAAAGAGAAAAACGTATTAATTAAAGAAATTTTGTTACATCATCTGATTACTGAAATATAGATCAATATATAAGGGTTTGAGCTATTTTTCTTAATTAAATTTATATTTTATGATAGAACTCTAAGGTTCAATGTAATATCAGAGCACATTAACCTCACATTTAATAATTATCGAAATATTTATCAACATATAAAAAATTGTATTACTTTTCTTAGCAATGTTGAGATTTTAAAATGAAATCACAAGTCTTAATAATTGTCACTGCCAAATAAACCATATCAGCTCATGTTTGACAACTATATTTTATTATTATTTTTTTTTTTTTACAAATTCATTTTCAATAACATTCACACAATAAAATATTATGTACGTAAATTTAATTTTTTTTCTACTTTTTAACCACATATCATCCCAAAAATCACTATTTAAAACTTTTTTTTTTTAAAGTATGATTATCAAACGGGGGCTCAATATCGAGAAATTATACCTTCTGGTATTGGGGAATAAAAGTGTAGAAAATGTGTTTGGTAGTGATGGGAGAGTTGGACCATCAAAGATTGGGAATCTCTTGATGATTATCAACTATTCAATCAACCACACAAGTGTCCTCAAATAACACAAATGTTTATCTCGTTTTGGAACCAAATTCTGGTCGACCTTCCCTTCTTTGAAGAAACAACATTTAAAAAGTGTCCGGAAAAATTATCATTCATCACCTCTACAGTGGAATCAATCGAGAGCCTGAATTAAATCGAATGAGTTTTCAAAGGTTGGATCAAGCTGGCTGAAGTGTTAATTTTAAAATATCAGTTAGGGGAATAAAATCTAGAAAATTGGTTAGAATTGATGGTGCTATGGACCATCAAAGATTGTAAAATCTCTTCAATTGCTGTTGCTTTTAGTTTTGGAAGGTCAGACCTTCCAATTTTTATATTATCAAAAGTTTATGTTTAAAAATTTTATTTATAAGTTAAAAGTACATTTCAAAATGATTTTTTTTTTCTCAAACATAGAAAACACGAGTTACTAATTCTGAATGAGAAATTACTTTTGGAAAAGAAAACT
This sequence comes from Fraxinus anomala, assembly GCA_903798345.1. Taxonomy (NCBI): domain Eukaryota; kingdom Viridiplantae; phylum Streptophyta; class Magnoliopsida; order Lamiales; family Oleaceae; genus Fraxinus; species Fraxinus anomala. The sequence continues at coordinate 2,365 of CAIGRN010043027.1, forward strand.
TGAAATTAATAAAATTGTACGCTATCCGAGCCTATTTAAAAAAAAAAAAAAAAATTGTATAGACGCAACTTTATTTTTTTAAAGTTTGTAAATATGTTCTTGATGACGCATTCTCTTGCGCACTCAAAAGCGATTCACAGAACTACTTTGAGTACGGTATTGTGTCCGCAATGTTGTTCTTATCAATTCGAAAAGTGTAGTGTAAAATTGACACATCTCCTATATAGATTGTGTCAATATTACGAATTAGAAAGAGAAATAATCAAAGTAATCTGCAGATCAAATATTTTCTAAATTATTGTCTATCATACTGTTTAGTTTTATCAAATAGTGCTTAATCGAACGTATAATGTCGTACAAAAGCAAAAAGAGTCATCCTTTTTAGTCGGTATTGCTATCCAACTCACTTTCATCTACAATTCAATCCGACAAGGATAATAAAACCTTCGACTAGGATGCATAAGAAGTCTTGGTCACACTTGTTGTATACTCTTGAGGAAAATAAGAATAAAGAATGATTCGATCACTCCTCCGTATATAGGATTGAACTCTACTTCCCGATAGGAAACCTTGATCTTGGGCAACATATATGGGCAGATCTACAGTGGGGGCAGTGGGGTTACCTTCCCCCCACACTAAACTTTAAATCCAAAATTTTGCACAACATTTTTCAAGATTTTACACAAAATTTTCAAAAAATTCCTTAATAGTTTTCAATTTTGCCCCCCTCAACTCTAAAATTCTAGTTCTGTCCCTAGCAACATTAGTGAGGTTTCTTTCTGGAGAGCAGCAGGTGCTTTGGCCAAGTGGATGCTCTGCTCCAGCTCCTTTGCCGCCTCCTTCTGTTCCATGACCTTCCTTCCGGACATCCTGTTCAATTTTTCAACAATGATCAAGAAATGACCGAATGAAATTGTAAAAGAGATAAGTTGATAAATGAAGTAGAAAATCCAACTTTATCAATCTTCTTAATGGCCTTATGAGTGTTGGTGGTCGAATTTCTGTCATATCTCTCTGGCTTATTTCGCTTCCTCTCGTATTCTAATGTTGAATCCTTCATATTGCATGCACAGTACGAAAGTTTAAAGACGGAAAAAACTCGTAAAAATTGATTTTGAGAAAAGAAATTTTTAAAAAATAACACAAGCAATCACGATTTTTCCCGAGTCATACCAGAAACGCACATTTTGTTATATTTTAAATAAAGTAGATAGATGGAAAAACAATTATATGCACATAAGCTCATACATTCAGCATATTTGGGGTGGCTTAACTCAAATATAAGTAACAAATGTATGACTTATTATTAATTTGGACTCATATACACACAAAATAAACTAACATAAGCCACACATAAATGTATCTTATCTTTAGGATAAGTCACCCCAAACATGTTCGTCCGATTGTAGTTTCCTTGAATGAAAATCTAGCTAAAGCAGAATTAGTTTGTGACCCAATTGATTAATTCGTTAAGTGGGTTAAGGTGAAATTGTTAGCCTAAGATTATCAAGAAAAAAAATATATTACAAATTAAATTAATTTGGAAGGCCATCTTACTTAATTTAATTTGTAGGTGTGGGTGCTCATCCAGATCAAGGTGTGACCGAACTTATTGATCTAGAAAAAGGTTTGACTTAACAAGAATTACAAAGGTGATGCTTGAGGACATATCTTCACTTGATATGACACACATTGATATTGATATGACGAGGAATGCTAACACACAAATCATAACCGAAACTCTTAGATATCCAAGTTCAAAAAGAGATAATGATCTGTTTGGCCTACGAGCCCGACTCAAGTTGAATCTATTGAATTCTTATCATTGCGAGTTTGATTAATCCTCAGGCATTATCAAGATATCCTAGAAACTCATTCTAGGCCAAAGGGGATCTAAAAGGTTTTAGATACTTTTAGATTGGTTCTTCATCTTAAAGACCAACTACTCATCTTTTGACCCTTGTGGTGGATGATCAGAATTGATCCCACCAAACTTGAACGTCAAGAAGATGATTGTCAAAACCGATCACCAATGGGTTTTGAAACTTCAAGATTTTCACTACTTTCCTTTCGTCTTAACTTTTTAACGTTCAATGTGAAGCAAAATTTAGGTAGTGGGCAAACGATTGATATTCTGACAAATTGCTCATCTCTCATTCATTATCCCCTTGGTGTATGCAAAGCAACTTTAGTATTTTGAATTTTGGAAATTAGAAAAGAATCCTTCTAAATCAATCCACTATTTGATGGACTGCACTTGACTGAAAAGAAAAAGAAAAAAGGTTAATAATTAAGGAAAAGAATAAGTGCATGTTCGGTTAGAGGCAAAATTTTTACAAGTTTTAAGTTAATTATTTTTTGTTGGTCGAAATCATAGATAGACGAGTACATATTTACTAAGGTTGCCCTATTTTGTTTGAAAGCCGAACGAACCACATTTATTAATGTATATTGTCGCATGCAACAAATATTGAAAATGGAATACAATTAATCCAAGACCTATCATCTCTTCTCACTATAGCAAGTGATGCAAGTTTATGGATCACTTTGTTCCCCACATAGCAAGGGAAGAAAGAAGTCATCAAGTCCCACAACCCACTTCTATAGGCATCATCCAATAAGGGCTTGTACTTCGAACCACCTGCAAAGCTTCGCATTTGGCCTCTACTATAGCTAGGGGTAGGCATGGGTTGGGCTGAGTCGATTTTTGCCTCAATCCAAACCCAACCCAACATGATGAGTTTGATCATAATTTAATCCAACTCAACATGTGTAAAGGTTGAAACTCAATCCAATCAAGTATCGATCGGGTTGGGTTGATTGGTTTGGGACAACTTGTCAACAAAGATTAAAATAGTTGGGTCGGGTTGAGCAGATTTATAATTGACTCATGACTTATATAATATTAGTTCTCTATAATTGCAATGACCAAAAAATCTGAATTATTTTGACACTTCATGCCCGAAAATGTTATTTGGACAGACAGATATTAAATTATATGAAACCAAAAAATGTTTTTGACAATTAAAATATTTTTATGTTGAATGTGTATTTGCTTACACTATTTTTTGTAAAATGCATTATATTCAAGGCTTATAATATTATTTTAAGAGTTTCCATGTCTTGTGTCATATTCAAGACTTCTCGTGTATCGCGTTTACGTATATAGAACGTAGTTAAATAGTAGTATATAATTTGCGTATGATTTTCTCAAACTTTTTAACTATTGCACAAAATTTTCTCAACAAGTGTGAGGGCCTCAACAACCCATGTAGAAAAATATCCTTCCATGCTCTAGGTACAAGCGGAGCAAGGGTGTAGCAATATTTAATTCTTCTTTAAAATTATGTACACGTATATTTGGTCATGTCAATAAATAAATAAATAAAAAAATCGCTCCTTTTTGTGAAAGTACTGGCTCCATCAGTCGGCACAAGCCTTCGCCACCAACACCACCCATTTGAGACATATTGGGTTAAAACCTCGTAAAATTTGAGCTTAATCTTCTTTATTCTCTTTAATGGACAAAATTGAGCTAATTTTTTTCTTTTATAAAATTAGCGTTAAAAATATTTAGCTCGTCTTGAAAGATCACGTCTAACTCGACTCCTTAAAATCTAATATCACTTTTCTATTAAACTTAGCCAAATGTTTCTAATACCTGTAACTATGATGAAAAAGGAGAAGATTAGGAGTTAGGACCAAGAAAAGCGACCATTCACCGTCCGATAGCCATTCTTTTTTCACCTAACATAAGAATGCGTGACTTGCGCCATAATTGCCCTCCTAAATAGATGGTTTGAGGGGCCATTTACTCTTAATTAGCAATCTTCTTCTAAAAGAAGAATTGGCAGTTAGACACAATCAAAACCCTAAATTCTTGTTGTCTGCCTTTAGCTCAAATTAAGGGCTTTCTTCTTAGTTTTAACCACAATAATTAAATATTTAGTGCATATTTGATACATAACTGAATAAGATTAAACCCTTGTTTGAGCCCTATTATTTGGCAAAGATTGTATTTTTGAATAGTAGATTTATGGAGAATGTGTAGTTAAAAAATAAAAAAAAATTTGAAATTACGTGTAATACTATTTTATTGAAAAATGTATAGTCGAAAAAAAGAGGAAGAAAATATATTTTAAAAATAGTAGAGATCAAACAAGGACTAAAAAAGGTCGAAAAACATTTATTCGTCAACTTTTTCAGTATCATTGAATATGAATTACTTAATTAGTATGTTTCATATGGTCTATTGCTTTGTTAGTAGGATATTAAGGTTGAACTTTCCCATTTTTATCAATCTTCAAGTAAAAGAAAAATAAGAAAAAAAAAATTTGAAATGTCACATCAAGAATACCAAACTTTGATGGTACAAATTTGCACACATAAGCAACAAAATCTAGTGCAAGTACGTGTTTAAAAGCAATGTCAATTTCATTATAATTTGTGCCTAGTCTACACTTAGACTTTCCTTAAAAGTTAATATATGTACCAAATTAATATATCCACAAAACGGTTATTATTCATCTTGTTCCCTACTTATAACTATGTTTTTCTCATTCTACCTCATCTTTGTTGAAACGAACACAATTAAAAAAATAAATATGTTCTCTTTACGAATTATATGTGAAGGTGCATCTCGAAAATGAAATGTAAATAAATAAATGTGTTCATTTTGAATAGATTCAACATTTTAAGATAGTTTTGAGGCTCAAGTGTTTATATGCAATGACACTTGTCTCGTGAAGACTCGTTGTCACTAATAGCGGATATTATTACTTTGTTCGTGATTCAACTTTTAGTTAGGATAGTTCGAGACTTGAGTATTTATAAGCAATAATGGTTGTACCATGAAGACCCGAGTCACTAATAGTTGATATTATTACTTTTTTCATGCAAGTTGAATGCCATAAAATTAAACAAAATCAAATAATAAAGACACAAAAAAAAAGATTTTAATTTTAATTTTTAAAGAATATATGCAGATAAGAATTATGGATCAAGTTTTCTATAAATACACACAAAAATTGTAGAGAAATAAAATAATCAAAATTAGAGAAGAAAAAGAGAAAAATGCAAATCATAACTCAAATATATTTTACAAATTATAGATAATAAGAAAACAAGGCAATAAGGCACGTGTATCAAACACCAGCAACTCGCCATTCTCCCCACTCACCGAGTCGTACCCATCTCTCACTTCCATCAACGAGTCGGAACCGAGTTGACTCATAATCCGACCAGCTATAACTCGGCAGACTAACATGGCCCGCCGTCCCCTGCCACCACCGGCACTCTCATGAGCCTCACCACTCCCGGAAAATGTACATATCGTCGCCCCTTTGCTGCAGTGAAATGACCAAGCGCCACCACCTGAATCATACGCGCCGCCGTTGGTGGGCCCCAGGCAGAAGAACCTCATCACTTCATTCCCATCAGCGACGCAACGCGCGTGGTCATCAATGCCACCGCCCACGGCGGCGCCATTTCCAGAACTCGCCTTGGATTTCACCTTCTCTCTATACTCTTCAAACCGGGTCACAGTGCGGGCCAAATTTTGAACTTTAAAAATCGTTTCAATCTCACCGGCGAAATTCTTCGGCTTCCAGCTTGTATGAAAGATTATCTCCACCACATTACGTGAAGGATACCCCACCGGAAGTTCACTGAGGGCAGGAAAAAACGTATCCGTAACGTGCAACGGCCGGGTGGGAATGGTGGAGCGCGTTCTGCTCGTGGGTTTATGTGAACCGGGTTCGGGTTTTCTTGAAACGGGTTTTTTGGATTTGTTTACTGTATCTTTAGTGGCGGAGTTTATGCAGCTTGCGGAGCTCGTTAACCGGTGGTAGTGGTGGCTGTGGATTTTAGAGTTGTGGCAGCGGAGGTGGTGGCTCTCAACAACGTCGTCTGATGCTTTTGACTTGCAATTCAATGACTTCATCCATCCAGTCGCCATTAGCGAACCCTTCAAGCTTTCAGGGTCCCTTCTCTCTCTCTCTCTCTCCCTCCCCCTCTCCAATTCCACTCTGTATACAGTATGTAAGTCTATACGTCAGTTTTTCTCTCTCTCTCTTTATATCTCTGTAGTTTCAACGAGGTGGAAAGGAATAGAATGGAGAGGACACGGAGCGATTTTTTTTTTTTTTTTTACGAAATGACGGAAAGGCCCTTATATTCTATTCTTAATTATTGTTTCTTTTCATAGATATATTAAAACTACGTCTTAGTATTTTATGGGATTGTTATATATATATGAACATTTTTTCATTCAAAATAGTTTCAATAAATATTTCGAATAACCCCTTATATGTTGAATCTTTGGTACTCAAAAAAGTGTAAAATGGTCAATCTATTTTATTGAAGTCATTTGAAATTTGTAGGCTCAAAAAGAACTAATAAAGTGATAAAGAGAACGAGGGGTGACAAGTAGAAATGACAAAGGGTGCGAGCAGCTCGTTGACTTGCACTCATGACTTGCCTTGCCTCTTAATCGGGTTGTGGACTGAGCCGAACCCAAAAATTCCCTTGTAAGTCAATGAGCTTTCGAGTCATGTGATTTGGCTTGCTAAGCAGGCTATGCTCGCAAGTCGATTAATGGCTAAAGTGGATGCTATTGTAGCTAATTAGTGGCAGACGTAATCAGATCATATTCAAGCAGAAGCTCAGTTGCCTGAATTTGAAATTCAAATTTTATTTACTTTTTTTAAGAATAGGCAACTACCATCAAATTAAATTCAAGCAGTCATATAAATGTCCGAATTTGAAATTCAAGGTTTTTTTTTTCAAAACTATAAATATAAGATGTTGATTTTTTTAAAAATAAAAAATAGGGCGAGTAGCTTGGCAAGCCCCACTCATAGGGCTCAGTAACCCCCGTTTAATCGAGAAAATTTTCAAGTGAGTTGGCTTGTGCTCGATTAATCCCAAAGAGAGCCGAGCCAAGCTCGCTTGGTTGATTGAGTCGAGCCGGTTCGGACTCAACTCAATTAAATTTTATAGACCATTCAAAATAATCTTTACCGATTTGAGTGCCAAAAACACCATGGGGGACTATGGCTCCTCCCAGAGGTATACTCTAATGCTACACAAGGCAATCTCGTACTGTATTGAACGATGATTTGACATCAGTAATATTCGTGCAATTTTATAAATAAATAAAAAATGCAAATACACGTGTTTAGTCAGAGGAGTCAAATCCATAAATAATGCCCTCTAAATGTAGGGTTGGTGGATATTTATTCAAGGCCAATTGTATTGAAAGCTTGTTCTTTATAACTAACTTCAATGCCGTCTACCAAGGGAGGTGTGCTGAAAAAAAAAATACATATATATAAAAACTTCAAACGTTTAAATTTCATAGTAAAGGTCATCGCAGACGGTTTCTATCGAAATAGGGGGTTAAATATAATGAAAGAAATAATTAATTTTTCCTATTCAAACAAGGCAAATAAATATAGAAATGGTAAAAATTGAAAGAAGAAAAATAAAAAATAAAATAAAATAAAAACAACGTCTCCATCTACTCTAGGCCCTTTCTCCGAAGAAGTTCGAGGACCGTAGCTGTAATTTTCTTCATTTTTCTAATCCTCGTACTTCCCAAAAAAATATTTGAAAATGTGGTGTCAAATATATATATTTTTTTTACTAACTTCCTATACGATCCATATTTATAAAAAGGTAAGAATAATCAAAGAGAGAATCTTTTTATGGGAGTTTGAAATCAAAGTGGGAATAGAAGAACAAAAAGAGAATAGAACCTGGCCAAAAGAGCTTCTCGAAAACACTGAAATTTAAACCTATTCTCCAAGTGACACTTTTTTCTTTTTTTTTTAATGTTATCTAGGAGTATGAGACCACTGACACAAAACTAAGGTACCAAACTGTTAAAAAAAAAATGGCGTTTTCTTTGGGAGAATGGTCCATAGTTTCACTTCAACTTCAAGCCGGACCACATTGAGAATTTCAATAAAAGAATTATCAATATTTGTAGTAATTAACTTCAAATAACCATGCATTAATAAGAAATTGAGATGGAGGACGACTAGTAGAGGATTCAAAACGAAAGTGACTCGGATAATGGACGTATATATTGATGG
>CAIGRN010043033.1:0-11745 GCA_903798345.1 Fraxinus anomala
TCGCGCCATTATACCCACGTTTTGTCTCGATGCGTTTCTTCTCGCCTATAAAGTTAATGTTCATCTTCTCGCTTCTTTTTCCACAAACACTCCCAAATCTTTCGAGAAACTTTGCAGCAAATGGCTACTTCACAAAGCTCTTCAGACAACTTCCTTAGCTTTGAAGATTTCCAAAAGTTTCTTTCTAGGCCATATATAAATTCAACGTACCTTTCATCGGCCAATCCCGATCTTCATGAGTTCTTCTTAGGCCTATCTTTTGAGGATGTTGATTCTGTGGGGGCAAGTAGCGACGGGTCAGTTATTCCCGTGCACTCAAGACCCTCATTTTCTGAACCCTTTGCCGTTGAAGCCAATCCTCAAAAGAGGTATTCGTACTTGGCCTAAAACTGATACTACTTTCTGTTGTTGGCATGCACGTATGTCAAAACACGACCCTACCAAGGCAATTTTTGATCGGACAGGAGTTTCTAATTTGTTGGAAATTACCCTTTGCCTCCCAATTTATGACCCTGTGCTTTTCCCCGTTGCATTGAGTTTTTGGTCATCTGAATATAATACTTTCATCTTTCCACTGGGTCCCATGTTTATTACCTTGAGAGATGTTGGTGCCCTCGTAAATCTTCCACCTTTGGGCGACACCATTTTTCCGGCCATTTTGGTTTCTTCCGCTGCCCCAAAGTTAGACAATAAACTCATTGATTCTTACTCGGGCATGCAAGAACTCTATAATAAATCTGGCACTGAACCTACTCATGTTGAACTTGTTGCCTTTCTTCAAGTTTGGCTATGTAAATATGTTCTTTGTATTCCTAGTCTTAAACCTTCCATGGCTTATTTACTTGTAGCGCATGAGTTAGTGCGTGGTAGGTCTTCAAATCTTTGCTCGTTATTCTTAGTTGCCTTCTATAGAGGCATGGCTTCCCTCCAATTCCAGTTGAGAAGTGGTGCATCTCCTACTGGCAGTTGGCCCCTTTGGCTCGCTCAATTGTGGTTGATAGCATATTTTCCTCAATTTCGTGCTCCATCGGCTCCTCCCGTTTCAGCCAGTTGTTACGGGCTGGTCATCAACTGACTAGACCCTGCTAATATGTCTAATAGAGACGTTTTTGCATTCTTTTATAACTTAATTTGGTGCTCCATCGGCCCCTCCTGCTTTGACAAGTTGCTACGGGCTAGTCATCAACCAACTAAATCTCGTTAATATGTCTAATATGGACGTTTTTGCATTCTTTTATAACTAAGATTCAATCCCTTCCTTTTTTCCTTTTCCTACTCATTTAATTCCAACTTATGTGCAACCTCCTTCTACCATGAATGACGTGAGCACCAATTTGCCTATTTGGGCTCAATTTTTGACCGTGAAGGAATTGTTCCATGACATTCTTACTGGGACAAATGCCAAGGCAGGGGTTGAGATATATGCTCCCCAATTTTTTGCCCGCCAGCTTTGTTTTGGCCAAACATGTCATGTTCCTCCATATTTCTCCAAAAGTTTAACAGAGCGTTTTCAGACCATTAGTAAAATAGAGGCCCAAGCTATTGATGCTTGTAATACCCTTTTGACCAATGGCTTCTCTTTAGCTCCTTTTAACTTTACTTTCATTACTCACCCTGTTTTTGAACAACTCTGGCCATCTGTGAAGCGCCTGTTGTTTACAACTGATGCTAACCGCGCTTTTCACTCGCTGGAGAGACCATTGACTTCCTCTACTGCTCCCATTCCTGCCATTTCCTTAGTTGACAAGGGTCTCACTTCTCCTTCAAAATCTCCATCTGGAGCAGCTAGCGTTTTTAACCGTAAACGGCCAGCTTCCACTTCGCCAGTTTGCCCGTTGATGATGACGATGATGCTCCTCTCGTCGTCAGGAGAAAGATATTGGAGTTCGTTTATTCATGAAAAATCCTTTGTGTTAACGATTTTTTCATGTATTAATGTTTTACCAGGATTTTTCAGAAAAGCTCATCTTCAATTTTTCCTTTGAAGACTCTACCTTCATCGGCTCTTGTTCCATGACCTCCCATCAAAGCTTCTTCATCCAAGTCACCTGACAAGGGGCCTTCACCTAAGGGAAAGTCTATAGGCCAAGAGTCTCTGATCGAGCGGCTAATCGGAGAACTTCCACCTTCTCAGGGCGTTGACCTCCCTCGTGCTGAACCAGAAGGTAATACATTATACTTTCTTCTTGCTCACGTTATTAACCTTTGACTCATCGTCACTTGATTTCTACAGTGATTACCGTAGATATGCCTGTTGTGGAAGAGTCGGCCCGTTCGAACAAAAGGAAAGCTGTTGGATCGTCTAGTGATATACCCCTACCTTCCAAAACACATTATGAGGTGACCTTTATTTTTAATTCCCATCTTCATTTCATTATCTGTAATGAAAATGCTAACCGTTCGCATTTTCTTTTACAGGGTACTGACGTCATTCTATGCTCCATTCAGGATTTGTTTACTTCTTGGGAACAAATGAAGGTCAGCGCTTTTTCTCGTTCCTCTTCAACTAGTCGTCCCTCTGCTTCATCTGTTGCATTCTCAGAAGAAAATATGAACATTCTCAAGCAGTCCATACTTGATTATGTATCTTTCATGGATAGAGACATCAACAATGCTAGCGCTTCTAGCCAAAAGGAAAAGTTCGAGCTTTTAAGAGACAAAATGGCTAAAGCACTTGAGCTTCTTTCACTTAGAATTTCATCTTATTTGAAGCTGACTCTGAAGATTATTCATACGTAAAATGATAAAATAAAATTCAGACACTGAGACACGCGAGATTCACACGTGTGGTGGACCCTGCTGACATTTGCTTCTCATAATTGTTGCACAATTTTTCATGAATTACTGACCGTTGTATGAATATGTATATCTTAAGAAATAAGAAAAGAAAAAAAAATATTTAAATATAATGGTATAACAATTTTAAAATAGAATAGAGAAGTAACATGAGAAGTGTATATTTACTGTTAGTTGACGGGAAAATCTGTTACAAAAAGTAAAACTTTAAGAGAAGTTTTCTCAAATTTTTTAAAATTGAGGGATGTCTCTATAAATTGTCATAAACCTCGGCAACGTTTATGCAATTTGTTAAAAAAGGGTACCACTGCTAGTTTGTTAGATGTAGGTTTTTTAAAAGTGATTTTTGATTTTTTCGAGAATTGTGATTAGAAATTAAAAAACAATTTCAGGTCTACATGAAAAGTTATTTTGTCAAGAAGAAAAAGCTCTTTTACAAATTATTTCCACACACTAATTAAAGTAATTTTGTGAGGAAACTCTTCTACAAATAATATAAGCAAAATCAAAAGTCCCGCAAAAATGAACTAAAACATTTTTAAAGAAAACTCATTTTAAGTCACAAATTCTGTTGACCTCGATTTCTGTACGAGTGACATGACCAACAAATTTTCGGAGGTAAGGGAGGTAGCTACGTGCATTTTGACGGTCAAATCAGTCGCTTGTAAGAATGTATTTGGGTGTGGTACATTTTTAGATGTGAGCCACAAAGGTGTTCGGATACTAGGGATTCAGATAGAACCGATTTTCAAAGGGTAAAATGAGAGAGAGAGAGAGAGAGAGAGAGAACAATGTTACAGATCAACTATAAAATTACATTACCTTCAAATGACATGAAGTATGACATTTTATATTAAAAGAGAAGAAATAATAATCGTTGGATAAAGAGACGTGCCCTCATCTTAACGTTTGAAGCACCTTATTATTACATTAATCTAGGTTCAGGTGCATTTAGCTCCTGTTTGGTGGCCTTTTTATTTATGAAAATACATTATTTTAAATAGTATTTTTTTTAGAGAATGCGTTGTTAAGAAGTATGGAAAATTTTTGAATTTGCATGTAGAATATTTTATTATATGAATGTATGGTTAAAAAATGAACATGTAGAAAATAGAATTTTGAAATATTGGAAGACAAACATGGGCTTCATGTTTACGACCATTAGCCACCTTATGGCCTATGCTTGACATGTAAGGAATAGACTTGATAAGTTGGCTTGGTAGAGTAACTGCTATAGAGAGATCATTTCAATCGATCACATGAGATCTTGTATGAAAGATTTTATGGGGAACGTGTCTCATACACTTGGGGACTATTCATCTCGTAGCAGGACTGCAGTGCATCATATCTCCTCACCTCACCTCGTTCATGAAGGTTCAACCTCTTTATGATGGTTCGGTCTCTCCATCGGGGTTCGGTATAATTGCTAGAAGACAAAGTGACGTGAAGTGTGGGCATAAGTTCGCTTATTATGTGGTTGTCACACGATCATTCTTGGAGCCTTGTTGGATGAATCTTGACAAATTCTATAATAAAGTGTACTATTCTTTATATCAAAGAGGCAATATTACAGAGACAATTAAGTTTTATGGCAATATTAGAGACACCTTCTCGTTAATTTTTTTCCCCCTAACATCTCCAATTTTAATTTTGAGTATCACATACTTCGGCCACTTCTTGAGCCATATGTAATTTAAAATGAGGTTGATACATCTAAAATGCACTCGCAAAAATAAAAAATAAAAAAAATGTTTTCACAATTAATTTCAATTTTATTTATTCCTTTTAATAAAAAAATTTATATTTGAAGATTTGTTCATAAATATTTCTGAATAGGCACGCTAGGGAAAATTTAAATATTAAATTTATCAATAAAAGTTCGTATTAAATTCCTAAAATAAAAAGTAATCGACACAAAACACACATATCCTTTACACGTTTGTGCAATTCAAATCAACCAAATGTTATGCAAAATCTACTATCCAATTTTTCCATTAAATTTTTATAAATGACAAATTTATTATCCTCTTTAAATTTAGAAAAAAAAAAAAATGAATATCGGTAATCAGAGTCTCAAATTTTTCAAAAATACAAACATGTCCTAAATAAAATAATTGAAAAAAAATGACCCTCGTTTAATTTAGCTCGTGTTTAATGGCCATTATAAAAAGAGATTTGGAAAAAAATGATGTTTTGAATAATGATTTTTTGGAGAATGCGTGGTTAAAAAGTATTGAAAAGTTTTGAGTTTACGTGTAAAATCTTTAATTGTGAGAATGTATGATTGAAAATGAGTACATGAAATAAAGATTTTTAATTTCAAGAGAGCGAAACAGGTATTGTTGGTTATTTCGGGTGTATCTATGATATTTTCTCGACGAATAAACACCATATGCCACATGTAGATAATGATTAAGTTATTTGTACACCTTGGTTGACAGATTGATACGTGAAAATATTATAATGATTGGATTAAATGTGTGAAATGTAAAAGATGATGTGAGATTGCGCTAGCTGAAATAATTAAGGAACAACCTTTGGACTTCCTTAGCGAAGCAATGCGGCTTCTGCTACTCTAATGAATAATGAAACACCTGCAAGAAGAAGCTGCGTCTATCTCCCTCTTCGTACCTCTGACGAGAAAAATAATGATTAGGTTTTTATGAAAATGACTTAAAGAAAACGAGAGAAGGCCAAAACATTATTGTGAAAAAGAAGATCCCCATACTGGCATGCGTTTGGAGTATTTATAGATGCTTAGTACCATGTAACCGCTAAGCAGTTATGATCCACATGTCCCGTGTAACATGTCAAATCACTAAGCGGTTCTCACCCTTGTACTGAATGGTCAAATTCGACCCACTAAACAATTGATGTGAATAGTGATAACCTTCAGGCGGTTATCAATCAATTAAAATGTTGTTCAAGTGGTTGAGAGTCATGGTAGCAGATCAATCATCGTGGTAGTCGATGTAGCATAGCAACGGGCTAACATAGTGGTAGTCGATCTACCATAATAGCAGTCGGGCTAACATAGTGGTAGTCGGGCAATTGTCTTCACTTGGTTGGTCATCATAGTCTACTAGTTATATCATATAGCATCACTAGCCCCTCTATCTCTTGTCGATAGTTTTCGTTAAGAGGTAGCTTCTTCACTCCTTTACATTGCAATAGCAATCTTTTTTTATCACCTTTTCATGTAATGACATTCGGATATATGAGCTCACCATGAAGAGAGGGTAAAAAGACCTCACACCCAGAGTTATCTAGTCTCCCATAGTTTATTTTCTCATATGTTTTATTGTTATTTCTTTTTGTCATTCGACTAACTCGTAGTTTTTCCTGATCTGGGATATGGACATAATCTAGTATTTTGTTTCGATTGTGGTTGATTTCTATTTTTGAAAAATGAATAGTGTCGATATGTGTTCGATTTCCTTCATTCTCACTTTTTTTGTGGCTAGACAAATCGTCATATTAGCATATAGGAAATATTGATAAAGATGTTGAAGTTGCGAAGTTTTCTCTTGCAGCCTTCTTTCTTGTTCGACAACATCGTCGTATGCTGACTGAATAGTTATCGACTTGCTTTATGACAATAGTCCATTTTCTAGGTTGATTGCATAAGTAGTCGACCCTCACATGAGTGGTAGTAACTATTTTCGAGGCCTAATTGATACTTGGTGGTCGAACACTCTTGTGGTTAGGAATGGTGGACTTGATTTGTGGCAGTTGACCACTCTTGTTCGATTTGGTTTGTGGTAGTCGACCACTCTTGTGGTCAACTTGATCCATGATAATTGACCACTCTTGGTTGATTTGGTATGTGGCATGCTCTTGACAACCAACTATGCTTTGGTTGACTGCATGAGCTATTGATGAATTACAACTTATTAACCTGAACATAATGTGATTTCAAACTTATCAGTTGATCTTGTTTTCGATTTTATTGCTCTCAGCCTAGTCTCTTAGACACTTTGACGTGCCGAGCGCGAGGTTTAGTGATTTTGACCCCGAACCAGTTTTTAGGTTTTGAGAGTTCACCACTAGATCCGTAGAGTGATTTTGGGCTTATAACCAATTTTTGGTTTTGTTGCACACTGCCTAGCCCCTTTGACAATTTTGAGCTGCTCAGGGCGAGGTTTAGTGATTTTGAATCTTAACCAATTTTTTGATTTTGAAAGCTCTCCACTAGGAATGTAGAGTGATTTTGAGTTTATCGCCAATTTTTTGGATTTCTTGCTTACCGTCTAGCCCCTTGGATGATTTTGATGTCTTGAACGAAGTTTGGAACTCATAATTTATACAAAAATCTCAACAATTGTAGATCAAGTTTGTGCATTTACATAATAGCTTGCCTAGAATTGCGGACTCAGTGGACGCATCGAGACATCCCATGTAGGTTGACCCTTTCTTAGTGCCCTCATCGTTTGATTTAGTAATGCTAATAATTATAAGAGGCTAAAAACTAATAACATGCATATTACATTAGGGAAAACAATAAAACTCAAGCAACTATAATTACAAGGAAAATAGAAATACGTACTACCTACACAATTTTTTTTTTTGCAAGGTCACCACTAGAATGCTTACTGCCTAGCTCCTTAGAGGCTGAAAACCCAACATCATGATGGGTGGAAAGCCGTTAGCTTGTATTTTGTCTACATAACACTTCTTTGAGGTGTGTTGATCACCTTTTACACATCCGACCCCCCGATTGGTTGAAAATTTCATGACTTGGTGGTAGGTTGAAGGGACAGCACCATCTGCGTTTAATAAAGGTCATCCATAGATTGCATTGTATGCCATTTGTGCTTTGACGACTAGAAGGCTCACTAAGATCACCACACTTGCTGGGGTAACACACTGAAAGCTCTAGTTGCCTTCTGGTATCACAATTGCACCTTCGAATCCTTGAAAATGAGTGGTTACGATTTTCAATTTTTTTGGAGAGATTTTCAATCCCAAAAGGCCTCCCAAGTGAGAACATTTGGTGCACTAGTACCATTGACAAGCATCCTCTTTATGTCAAAATCCGTTATGTTGCCAACTACGACCTGGGCATCATCATGGGGGCTTGTTACACCAATTAAGTCTTCTTCACCAAAAGTTATGATATGATTGCTTTTTCCCTTTTTTTTAATGGAATAAACCCAACAGAGCGGACATTACTTTTTCTGATAGAATTTGAATCTCCAACTGCTGCTCTCTCTTCGACAATCACGTTTATTAGTCCAGTCCTATGTGGAGGATGGTCATCGACTTTCTCTTTGTCTCGATCATTTTTCACGTACTTAGCTAGGAATCCTTGTCTCAAAAGAGCTCGATCTCCTCTTTCAGATGGATGCATTTTTTTGTGTCATGCCAATGATTTCTATAGAAATGACAATACTTGTTTTTGTCCCTCTTGCTAGCATACGCGACCATAGGCTTTGGGCCAATTGAGCTCTTTCATGGCTCGAATCTTCATCAATATCGTAGCATCGAAGTTTTCAAAGGGATAAAGTTCTTGTCTTCTTCAAGCCTATGCGAGGTCGACCGATCCTTATATACTCCTTATTCATGTGCTCATTTTTCGTATTGTTTCTATTAGAGGTTTTTTGCTCATCATGTGACTTTTACTTGTGAGTTTTGGGCTCTCATCCTCCTTCAAGATTTTTTGTAACCTTCTCCTCTTCTTTTACATCTACATATTTGTCTCATTTCTTCAACAAGTAATTCATCGACTCTGGGGGTTTGAAAGTGACATCTTAAATGCTTGATTTTGCGTCCCATTCATTAATGTGGTAACCACGACAGACATTCGAAGGTCTTTTATATCAAGTGTAGCTGATTGCACCTGGCCAAATAATCTTATAAGGGCTTATCCTTTTCTTGGACAACCTGCATCAACTTAATGGCTGTATTTCTCTTTCTCTTGCTACAAGAAATATGCCACAAAGCTCCTATAGAGCTCATCAATAGTTTTGATAGATCGGGTTCCAGAGTAGCTACCTTGTCTATAACCTTTCTCCTTAACATCGGTAGAAAGGATCAACACATCACTGGATTCGGGGCTGCATACAGTCTAGTTAAATCGACTAAAGTCCGCAAGTGATCAAGTGGATCTATGACTCCATCATACACCTCTATCATTCGCTGTTTGAAGCTTTTTGTTAGAGAGGCTGCCATGACCTCTAATGCGAAGGTCTTCTTCCAAAATCATTTGCCCGTGTCTATTATTTCTCTTTGACAACGCATCATTTATCTTCTAGGCCATTATTTTCTCTATCTTGCGTTTCAAGTCTACCATAGGATGTGGGACCTATGGATCTGTGACTTCATGAGCCCTGGTTTGCTACCTTTAGCTAAGTGACCGGGGGGACAACCTTTGTGCCGCTTGAGGCAGTCGGTCGTGCATATTTTGTGGTAAAACTTTTGGTAGATTAAGGGATGGGCCGGCCGCTCTCTGAACATAGTTTTGCAAAACAGTTATCATAACTACCAACTGAGTCTTCAGAATGCTAAATTGACTCGGTGTTACATATTAAGGTTACAGCGATAGGTCTTGACCTAAGGTGACAAATTTCGACTCTGTCGTATTTCTGACCAAGCGTGTATCACTCTTAATTCTCCTTTTCAACATAGCTTTTATAGTAAAAAAATTCCCACAGACGACGCCAATAAATAATAAAGGAATAACCTTTGGACTTCCTTAGAGGAGCAAGACAACTTCTGCTACTCTGATGAATAATGAAACACTTGCAAGAAAAGGCTTGGGTTATCTCCCATATTTTACCTCTTGTGTGAGAATTAGTGATTGGATTTTTATGAAAATGACTTAAAGAAAACGAGGGAAGGCTAGAAAATTATTGTGAAAAAGAAGATCTCCCATACCGGCACGTCCTTGGAGTATTTATAGATGCTTAGTGCAATGTAACTGCTAAGCGATTATTGTTTACGTGTCATGTGTAACACGTCCACTCACTAGGCTATTCTCACTAGCGTATTGAATGGTTGAAATTCAGCTACTAAACGGTTGATGGAATCGTAAGACAGTTATCGATCAATTAAAATGATGTCCAGGCGATTGGGAGTCATGGTAGTAGATCGAGTAGTCCAGCTAGCATAGCGGTCGTCGATCTACCATAGTAGCAGTCGGGCTAACAAAGCAGTAGTTTATGTATCATAGTGGTAGTCAGGCTAATATATCGATAGTCGGTCTACTATAGTGGCAGTCAAGCTAATATAGTGGTGGTCGGACAATTGCTTTCAATTGGTTGGCCATCGTAATCCATTTTTTAAATCATATAACATAACCAATGTAAATCCGATAAGTTAGAGTATAAACAAAGTCTCATGTAGCAAGACTGGTGTAAATAAATACATAGAGCTCGTTCGAGCCGCATTAAAAGGTTGATAATGCATTTTGGAATAGCAGATTAGTGGAGAATGTGTTGTCAAAAAATAAGAATTTTTTTTTTGAATTTGTGTAATATTATTCTATTAAAGAATGTATATTTAAAAAGAAGAGAGAGAAGAATGTACTTTGAAAAAAATGGGAATCAAATAAGGGCATAAATGGTAAAGTGAGGGGTAGTACGTGAGACGCTCACTGCTATCCGATTTCAAGGCAACTGAGAGGTGTACACTAGTACTACACAAATGACACACACACACACACACAAATGTGGGTCATGGGGTGGGTTGGGATTTTCTTTGTACTTTTTAGTTTTTATTACATTGTGTCTTTTCTCAAACCCCATTTCCCTGAAGTTTCTAAAGGGAAAAAACCATGTGAGCTTTCCTAATTTTCCCTCTTGCTTTCCTAATTTTCCCTCTTTCTCCGTATCTATATCTATGACGAAATACAAGAAAATGGCCGATTGACCCGGTCATATTTTCCTACTAGCCTTTAACCACTAAAAAAATAAAATAGTTAAAAACATATAAAATGTTAAGTTAAATACAAAAACTCAAAAATACCCTTATCTTCTACAAACTGTTTGAGATGAGAGGAAAAAGAAATTTCAAATTTCTCACACAATTCACAGTTGAGATCCAGTCGAAGAAGCATCCTCGCAGTCAAACACAATGCTGACCACCAACACTGGCCATTATCTTCAACAAGATTAGTTTTTTTTTTAAAATTATGAAATTGATTTTTCATTTATTGGGTTTTAAATTGTTATGTATAATGTTTATTCTTCATTATTTAGGTAGATTATTAGATGTAGTACATATATTTGACGTTTATGAAGCTTAATCTCGTCCAAAATAGCGATTTTCAACAGACCGACTATTTCACAATCGACCACTGTTAGTCAAGGGCCGTCTGTCCGGCCCAAATTTTTTTTTTTCATTTTCTTGTCAATTTAAAATTATTTTTATGATAAAATTTAATTTTTTAATTTTAATTATATAATATTTATATTCTTTGTTAATTTAATTTTTTTAATTTTAATTAAATAATATTTATATGCTGTGAAAAGAGAGAAAAGAGAAGAGATTAAGGATACAATGGTATTATAATGAGAACCAAAGTCCAATATTTATAGGACATGATTAAGGATACAATAGTAATAATTTCTAGGGCTGTAGACGTACAATTGTCATTCACTAATAAACTTACCATTTACAACACTCCCCATTGAATTACACATTCCAAAATACATGTCTCGTTAAAATCTTATTTGATAAAAATACAATGGGACAAAAAATCAAACGAAGGAAAAAGAGTATAATTATTTTGGAGTATTAAAGATAAATGCTGACTCATTAAAACATTACTAGGAAAATCCAGTGGGATAAAACATAAATGAAGGAAAAATAGTACAACTACTCCCCCTGATGTTGATCACTGAAAATCTTTGAGTCGACGCATTCCAATCTTGTGAACCAATTTCTTGAATGTAGATGTTGGCAGTGCTTTTGTAAATAAATCAGCCACATTATCACTTGAACGAATTC
>CAIGRN010043038.1:0-24475 GCA_903798345.1 Fraxinus anomala
ACTGACTAAGTTCCTTTTAATTGAGGATACATGCAACAGTCTATTTAGTACAACGGATCTGTTATTTATTGTAAGCATATTTCCATTTCCAACATGTGCAATGCGTAATGAATTTCCATCACCAACTAGTAATTTTTCCTTACCTTCATATTTTTTTGACAATATGCAAATTACCTTTGTTTGCTGTAACGTGATTGCTTGCACCTGAATTTACAAACCAGGCTGGATCTTCAACAATTCTTAGTGTGAAACCACATATGCTGGGCTGGTGTACTAGTTTATTTGGTTGTTTGGTTTACTCCCCATGTACCTTTCGTCATACTTGTTGAAGCACCAGCTTGCAGAATGATTGTTGAGCCCACATATTTGGCATGGTCCTCTATTTTCATGATGACTGCCAGCTGAAGTTCTGGTTCTACCTCTTGCTCTGGCTCTGAAGTTAGAAGATCTGCCACTGTTAGTTCCTCTAAACCCTCTGCTAGTTCCTAAACTTGCTCGTTGAATTAATTGCACACTTGACTGACCAACATTTATTGATGAAAAGTTATTCCTGACTTGACTCAGATATTCAAGTCTACTTTCAAATGTCATAAGTACTGATGACAGTTCATACCATGAGATGTTATCCCTGCAATTAATCTGCACTACAATTGGTGTGTATTCCTCATCTAATCCTCATAGGACTTGAGTTATGAGATCACCATGGTTAATAACCTTTCCAGCTACTTCCAGATTGTCAGCCAGCTGCTTGATTGTAGTGAGATACTGATCCATGAACATAGTGCCCTTCCTTGTCCTTTGCAATTCTCCAGTGAGGAACACGATTCTCGATTTGTTTAATATGCCATAACTTTCTTCTACTGCAATCCAAAGTTTGTTTGAACTGGTGCATCCCATGACTTTCATTGATATTTCTGCAGTCATAGATAAATATAGTCACCCCATCAGTAGTTGATCAATTGAGATCCACCTATTATACTCAGGATTCAGGGACATTTCCACTGCTTCTCCCTGTCCAACTGTGGTTTGTATGGCTAGAAATTCTGGTGGACACTCCTTTGTTCCCAGCAGATAACCTTCCAAGTTATGCCCTCTAATTATAGGCATAATCATGTTTTTCCACAGCAAGAAATTATTTCGATCGAGTTTCACTGATGGTGTTTGAGTAAGGTTCATTCCAAAAGGTGAGTTCTAGCTAACAGCAATTTGAGTGACTGGTTCCTTACTCAGATCAGTTGGGTTGGAGTGATTTCCTGTGTTGGTATTGGCCATATTGGCTCTGATACCAAGTTAGAAATTGAAATAAGTTTTGATTGAAGTAATAGCTATATTGATTGAAAGGAAATTCACTACATCTCGGTTCTTTCCTTCTATTAGTTTATATATATATATTCAATCTATACAAGCATATCTATACAAGAATATTCTAGAGGATAAGATGCCATGTGGCTAACTGATTTCTTCATTCCACCCCTTAAAATCAGGAAACACCAGCAAGCATGGTGGTAGTGAGAATAAGTTAATTCAGCTGGTTGTTGCACATTCACATTGGCAGGCATATTTTAACTGTTTACATACCTCTATCAGGCTCATGGAAAGTCGTTACCAATCTCAACAATATATTTATTGTAAGTTACAAATCAGGAATAATTTATCACCTGCAAATTTGTTTTCATGAAAACTATCAATGTCTAGTAAAATGATATTTAGCAAAAAGGCTGTAATTTCCAAAGGAATTTTACGTTGAAATCAAGGAACTTATGGTCAAAACAGGTTCGTGATGTCATAGGGTACAAGTTATCAAAATTGTCGGAGGATCCACGAACCCATCCCACACATACACAAAAGGGAAAAAAATGACGATAAAAGGAAAAATATGTTTTAGACTAGGGTTCCGGAATAAATAAAAGAAAAGGAATGACATGACATGAGATGAGATGAGATAAAAATGAAGGAAAATGGCCAGGGAAACTCTTGCATTAGTATTCAAGGGGTTATACAATTTTGTGATTTTTTTTCTCACAAAAAGATACTAGTCAGATCTTTATAATCAACTCTCACAACATTACAGAAAAAGACCACATCTACAGTTTTTAAAAACAACCTCGACATTTACAGTCTCAACCTAATAGTTTCATACAACTTCAATCTTTTTTACATTGCACAGACTGATATTTCCATCTCTTTATTTACACTGAATTATATCAACCCCGCTTTGAAATTACTGTTAAGAACGGGTCCAAGTAATTCATGCAATCACATTCACATCTCGTGTCCATATGAGGGTTTTCTAATCTTCTTAGCTTTTGAACGATATTCGTGTTCAAAGCATCCAATTCCCTTGCCTTTTATGTACTCATTTCTAAATTTGAAGATTAAAAAACAAAAACACTTTGCAATTCTATTTTGGGGAAAAATATTGCAAGTCTTGAAGTTAACACGTGTTAAAAAACAAATAAGATACCAGAATTGCTCTTATACCAATTGTTATGAATTTGGATCGAGTGATAATGACAATAATAAAATAAACAAGAAGAAAAATAAACACCAATTTACGTGAAAAGTTTTATTCATCTATTCTGTCACACCATTCTATTCTATTGAGGAGTTCCAGGCACTGTTAAGTGTTTCAAGATACTTTCAACCCTGTAGAAGCTATTGGATTCATCTGAATAAAACTCCAACGTATGATCTGTGCATAGATGTTTCACCCACTTTCTAGTCTTCTTTTCTACCAATGTTTTTCATTCCTTGAAGGTTCCAAACACATTACTCTTCTCTTTTAAGAAGAATACACATACTTTCTTGGAGAAATCATCAATCACTGTCAACAAGTAATAATGGCCTCCTTTTGATGGTACCCTGACCGATCCCCAAAGATCTGAATGGATATATTGAAAAATACTGCGATACAAATTAGATATCAGATACTAAAGACTCCAAGTCGACAAGTGGATGTGTCTTTACACTTGGAGGAGTTGCAGCATCATGAAAATCTTCAAATCAGACATGTATAGCTAGATCAACGATGGAATCTGAATTCATTGTGTTAGATAAAGTTGGGGATAAAACCCAATGGCTATGAAATTTTCTAGAAGATATTCCAAAACATGTGCCTGCTATATGTATCCATTGCGATAGTCAATCAGCAATTAGAAGTACACAGAATGCTATGTATAATGGTAAATCTCAACATATACGTCGTAAATACAATACCGTTGAAAATTGCTTTCTACTGGTATTTTTTCTATAGATTATGTGAAATAAAAAGAGAATATTGCGAATCTGATAACTAAAAGTTTGATGAGAAAGCAAGTCAAAAATTTATCGAAGGAGATGGGGTTAAAATCGATAAAATAATCAAGAGTCTCCATCTTGGCAACCCAACCTAGTTGACTGGAGATCCTAATATCTAAATTCAATGGGACAATCGTTTCATGAAAAACTTAGTATACAATAGGGTGATTTTTTACTCCTACCCATTCCTATGATGAGCTAGTGCCTAATTACTGCAAAATAGGTTAAGTTACGCGTTTAATGATTTCTATATCTTGATTCGTTCAATTGGAGTATAGAAGAATACTCTTTATGGATCACATATGTAGGTGAGAAGGGGTTGTTTCTAAGAGAGTTATGTGAAGATAAATTCTCTAAATAGAAAAATAAAACACTTTTGAACCAGCGGGTATCCAAGACCAAAATGGATAAAAATGTAAGAACCAATTGTGCTCGAAGGGAACTCTGTAACTTCTATCGTCTAGGTTTACACGAACAACTGATTGTTGAAAACATCTTGCAACTAATTGGCCAATTAAATCCGATGATTTTACTAGGGAACTTTCGAAGTCTTTGGCTACTTGTCCAGATGCAGTTTTCTTCATTTGTACTTTGAAAAACATATCAGATGTTGTTGTTTGGAAAATGTCGACATATTTTATTCATGTGGGGGATTGTTGGAAATTGTTTATTAACTAGTGAATTGGGTCAACTTTGAGCTCCAATTTGAGTGGGATCCGTACTTCGATTTTAACGGGACCAAGTATATTCACGTTCTACTCCGCGAGATGATTAAAGTGATATATTTATTTATCAAAAATTATTTATAATTGAATGAAATATTAGATGTCAAAGTAACCCACTTGAAACTATAAACTAGTGAAAAATTTAATTTATTGAAAATTTCTAAACACTTATCCCATATAGAAAGTTAGGAAACTTTGATGTAGTTTATATAGTGAAAGTTTGTGAATTGAGTTTGGGCCTCAAGGAGTGTCAAATGGTCTTTGGAGAGGGGGGGAGGGGGTGAGACCTATAGCCTATTGGGTTGGGTCATAAGCTCACATGTGCCCATCACTGCCGCCGTCTGATTGGCTTTGCGCGGCATGATCATGAGAGCATGCTTCTACCAAAAATGATTTACTTCTATTCGTATTTTGATTCTTTATTTATTTATTTATTTATTTGGCTCTTTACTAAATCACGTTGAATTGGCATGATTTTACTTTGATTCTTGTTAACTAGAGTTAAATTATATGACATTTGTTACATGCTGATCAAGAGATTTCATGTTAGGGTGTTCAATTTTGCTTTTCATGACTTTGTTGTTAAATTTAGATATTTTTACTTACTCATATCAAAATATTAATTCAAGAGATAAAAATTTGATATTTAGGTATCGATTAACTATAACTTGAGGAACGGACATTAATATTTTATCTCGGATTTATTGATTCAACAACTGAACTAAAATATGAAGTGAATATGAGTAGAGTTAGTTAAATTGGGACTTCTAACTATTTTCTGAATTGATCATACATCGATACTTAATTTCTCCATTATTATTAATTTTTTGTATTTTAGATGGTT
Organism: Fraxinus anomala; assembly: GCA_903798345.1. NCBI lineage: Eukaryota > Viridiplantae > Streptophyta > Magnoliopsida > Lamiales > Oleaceae > Fraxinus > Fraxinus anomala. The sequence continues at coordinate 4,867 of CAIGRN010043038.1, forward strand.
AGTAAAAACTCATTTTCAAAACCAAATCAATTATGTATGTTCTTGTTAGGGTTAGTTTTAATTAAAGCGAAAAATCAATATGAAATTCTTGTTAAACGATACCTTACTCATTATTTTATTACTTGCGTGTGATATCGTCAACTTGAGAGATAATATTGCAACAAAGACCAAAAGCTAATATATGTGTTGTTACTTATAGTAATGAATGCCATAGGAGATAATGTTATACCTTTTTTCTCAAACCACCACAAGGATGAAGTTTTTATTCATATTGAAATAAAAAGAAATACATGCTTTAGAGGGAGGGAGGGAGTATTTGGCTAACTGCAATCTATGTAGTTACTTGGAAATAAAGAGAAATAAGATCTAAATCTCATATTCCCTTGTTATACTCATTGTCTTCATGCAACACCTGCAATATTTTGTAGGTTCTTGGTAATTCTTGTAGTCACTACCTTTGTTGCCTTTTTGGAAAGTCTATCCCCTCTTTGATATCACGATGAATGTATCTAAAAGTATCCCGTGTATAAAAACGGTCCCTAGATATAAGAATAGAACTGTCAGCTCTAGTTTAAGTGTAGATTCGGGCCCTTTGTAACCAGACGGTCTCTGGCAGCTTTCATTGATAAAATTTCAATTCCCATATTACACATACCTTCAAGAATGTGGTCTACTACTGGATTGCTAGCACTAAGGGGACAAAGATATACATATGTGGTTTGATTGATTGTTAATTGATGTTGCTTATTTATTTACTGTAGAGATATAAAGTAACTTTAATCTTGCACATTCCTATTCTGGTAAGCTCTGGCACTTGGGTGCATGTCTGTCTAAGCTTAAAGCAATTGCTTTTAAGTAAATTTACTAATAAGTAAATAAATTTTAAAATAGATAATATCATGTCCATCAAAGTTGGAAACAAATTATTAATTTTGAAAGTTTTCTCTCTGTATTAGAGTCAAAATACCTTTTTGAATTGATAAACATGAAAAATAAATAATCCAAACACGCATTTTTGAAAAGAAAAATTGCTTAAAAGCAAGATATAATATTTGTTCATCATAGCTATCTACCGGAATAAGAGCATGTTTTACCGTGCTTAAAAAAAAAAAAAAAAAAAACTAAAGTTACTTTCTCTATAAATTATACTCAAGTAAAAAAATTACCTTTCAGCTATGGCGAAGAGAAAACACATACATTTAAGTTTTTATAAAACTGAAAAAAAAAAATAAGAAAAATATAAATAGTAAAAAAGATCATAGAACTTAATAGAAAAAGAAATAATCATTCCTACATAATATTTATGTATGTTAATCATATAATTTTACTAATATATGAAGCAAGATTAGGGCTATTGATAAGTGTAGTTTCTACACTTATTCGAGATCCTAAATTATGATATTTTACTATTCTTTGAATAAAATACTACATAACTTGTGTTATATTTCATTTTGCAGGTAAAATTCAATGTTTGATGAAGAATTGGAGAAAACAATGCAAAGATAACGAAAAAATGGCTCAATTGTATCGAATATAAAGTTTGAGAACTCAAATGCAAATACTTAAAAGTTATGTCGAACCTCACAATGAAGATTTGAGAGTATTAGACGTCAATTGGATGAGAAAAGACAAATTGATGAAATATAGTCCAAGTACTATCATATATCAATTTCCAGCTGAAAAAGTTATATTTCGAATTTTCAAACTCACATTGAGACCTAATTTTGGCATAGCAAACGTTCGGATTTGAAATATTATATTTCTACAAGAATTGTATCCCTCTGAGTTAGATTTCTAATACACTTTGAATCACCTCAATCGAATATCAGGAGATAAAGTTATGACAAAAATACTGAGAGATGTTTAGCTGTCGAAAATTAGGGGAGGCGCGCGCTCTCGCGTGAAGGAGAGACGTGTGCCCCAAACCAAAAATGCCTCTCCTAAGGCTGCCCAAACCCCCCAAGGCACATGCCCTCAAGACTAAAAGGAAAAAAGTCACACTTTCCTTCTTTTATTTTGGTAACAATTCAATAAAATCTTTTTGGCATCATTTAAATACTAAACTTGACCATAACTTGGGAGACCTCCATTAAACCTAAATTTCATCATATTCTACATATTTTGAAGGTCAAGAAAAAGTATATACATCAATTTAAGGCGAATCATACAAGAATTTTGAAAATTCATAGCTCGGTTTGAAAATTTGAGTTAAGAACGTGGATTTTTCCTACTTCTTCTATCTTTCTTATTTCCGAGCGATGTTTTTTCAATTATTCTTGTATAATTTAATTATAAGAATGTTAGTCTAAATTTTTCATTGTATTGGATGAATGATGAATCCTATTATTTGTTTATTTTAATTCAAAACAATTAGTTTAGCATTTCTTGATTTTTCTTGATTGGTTTTGCATTTCCATTAAACTATTTGATTACTTCATCACCAATTAGATAGTAAGTTGCTTGTTGTAATGTAGGAATGCTCACAATAAGTCTAGAACGTGGCATAATCAACACATGGACAATAGGTATTATGAATAATATCTATGGTATGCACAATCATGTGAATCGATTCATGTTTTTCATATGAATTCGAACTAGAAATATGATTGAATCGTGTTAAACATATATTTAATATATATTGGAAAATAATATTGAATAAAAGTAGAATGCATGAATTTATTAGATTACGAATTAAGAATTGAATTAAATGGCAATATGGGAATTCACGATTTCAATACGAACATTCACATATTAGATAAACACTTTATTTGCTTGATTAGTTTAGGAGTAGTATAAATAATATACGAATAATCTCTTTTGATTTCATCACAATTCGAATTTGATAGTAGATATTAAATTACAAATTAGACTTTATTTCTCGTGGGAACGATACTCTTAACTCACAAATCTTATTACTTTTACAATGATCCCGTACGTTTGCGAGTTTCACACAAACAGCTATCCATGTAAATGAATCTAACATAAAATTATATATGTCCAAAATTCTATAATTTTACTATATATATATATATATATATATATATATATATATTAATGTGTATCAAAATTCTTAAATGAAAGACAAAAGAGTAAGATGATCATCAGGAGGGCATGTCCAAGAAAGAAAATTAAAGGTGTCATCAACCAAGAGTTTAATGGATTTCTTGAGATTTGTAGATTTTCATGGAATGAATGAATTGAATAGATTCCACCTAACTCGTAATTCATTCAATTACAATATGAATATATAACTTATTAATACATTATCAAAAAAAAGGAAAAATAATAACTTTGTAATTAGAACATCAAACTACAAAATCAAACAAATAAATATCAATAAATTACGTATGATTTTATCCGAAAAATTAAGCAAAGACGTTTCATAAAATCAAGTAAATAAATATTAGAAAATTATAAATCAGTTCAATCGGAAAATAATCATTATCTTTAGAGTCAAAAATTACATGCACTAAATAAGTCATGTTTAGTTGGTCAATATAGTTTCAAAAGCACAACAGTTGCCCTTTATTATAATGTCGGGGATATGTGGTTTATGTGTAGATATTTATCAAATAATATAATAAAATAATAAATACAATTCAAAAATAGTAAAAATATAAGAATAGAGTTAGAAAAATAAGTTTTAGGGAATCATTGTGAAAAATGATGCCCTAAAGTCGTGTTGCCTCCTTTTGTACGAATACTTTTGACACTACACAACTCTAAAATAAAACACGTGGCTCATAGTCATTTCTCGTTATGTGAACACAACCACACGAAGATAAAGTACAAGACTTTATCGAGTTGTCAAAAATATAATAATATAAAATGTATATAGACTATTCTTTCAAGTTGTGAAAAGCAATCCCTTTAATAGGTACAAACTTAACCCCCACAATACTGAATAGTTAATCCGCTTAAAATGTTTGTTACTCTAAAATTATAGATTTTAATTTTATGTTAAAAACTGAAATAAAGACAAAGAAAAGGGAAAATTTAAACTAATATTTATTTTAAAATTAAAACTTTCATAAGGTACAACATATAGAAATCCAATTCCAAATTCCAATTGGACCGAAAACTCAAATTTTTTTTTTTACATTTTCTCCCCCGCTTTGAATTTAGGAATGAGAAGTGAGTATATAATATTTTTTTTAATTTTATTTGTGAGCTTGAAATCCATTTAAGCCTCTGTTTGACGTACATTCTTTTAAAACTCATTTTTAACCACACATTCTTCAATAAAATAACGTCTTCCATCACTCAATAAATTTTTCATACTTTTTAACCACATATTTCTTATCATATCACTATTTAAAATATATTTTTTCCTCAATAATATCCATCGAACACCACTAAATCTTAGAGATTAGGCTGATATTTATAAAGAGCTTGGTATTTCTACTTATCTATATTGATAATATATTAAATATCACATCAAGTGAGAAATTTTTTTTTGAAAGATTTTATTATTATTATAATTCAATCTTATTTCAATAATATCCTACTTTTCTTTTTTCAATATATATTTAATTTATTAATCATTTAAACCACTTGAACAATATTATCATTAATTATTTTGTCAGTATTAAGTTATGATGAATGTATATTTGACACATTCGTTACCTTATTTTTCGTTTTTCAATATATATTTAATTTATTTAACCATATTGATGAATTCGTTATCTTTTCGTTTTTCAATATATATTTAATTTACTTAATTATTTGAAAATATTATCATGAATTATTTTATCAATTATTTAGTTATGATCAATGTATATTTAATAGATATGAATTCCACCTTTTTGGATAGTAAATTAAATTCTTTAATTTTTTTGAACGAAATATGAATATTTTTAGAGTTTTCTTCTAATTGATTTATTCAATAAATGTTAAGATATAGAGAAGGTAAATGACGTGACATGATGCGTATCTATAATAAATAATTTCAATTAATATATTCAATATATGTTAAGGGAATATTAAAAAATGATGGTATTCGTTGGATATTCAGTTCATATAAAAAAGGTAAATGGAAGGATTGAACGTTCTAATTGATTTCACCAACTATTTAAATTGTTTTCACAAACTAGTTTTTATTTCATTTGAATCAAAAGTTCATTCCACATAAACAATTTGGATTGATTATTTTTTTATATTCTTACATTTTACATTATTATTTTTATAGCAATTATAAAGCATTTCAGAATAACGTGCAACGAACATTCAACTATGACTGTATTCTAAAAGTCCACTAATATTATGTTAAAATTATTCTAATTAATGAAATCCTTGACTTTATAAATTATTGAGGACACCAAGATTTTGTTATTCTTTTAAAATCTGAATTGTAAACAAAGTTGAAGACAACTAGATTTATCCAGACTTCTAAAATTCATTAAATCTGAATTTTGGACACCCATCATTGTAGCAATTCCACAAATTTACAGCTAACAATTTTATTATTACAACCTCGTCTTCATTGTAAATGTAACTATAAATATTGTGATTTGGGGTCCTGTTTAGGCATCCTACTGCTTTCTTGAGTTCCAAAGATGGACAAAAACACGAAGGCTTGGAGTTGTGTGGCTATCATGGTATTGATGTTCGTCTTTGTAGAGGCAAAATTTGACGACTACTGCTACGATCCATGCTATAATAAGTGTAACCAGAACAGAACTGGACTTAATATTTCTTGTGTCGTTACCTGTAGAAGCAAATGTGGCAGCTGCTACGATCCATGCTATGAAATCTGCAATAAGGGCAAGAAAACCTATTATGATATTTGTGATACTTTTTGTTTATACAAGTGTAAGATCCCACCATATTCTCCGCCACCACCTGGCCTTTCCTATTGAAGAGTCAAGACTTTAGAGTGTTTGATGTTTCAATATCAGAAGATTTCAAATCCTACAGAGCGTGATTTTTTCTGGTTGCTTTAGTTAATGTAATCCAAGAATTACTTGTTCGAAACAAATTGAGAAAATAATTGTTACTAAGTGAAAAGACTTATTTGATGTCAATATATTGCCATTAAAAAAAAATCAAGCTTTTATAAATTATGTACTATGGAGATGAATATATTTTAGAAATGCACGATACATTTAGTATACTTTGGAGTAATAACAAGAATGAAAATACAGAACTTAATGATTGTACCTCATTAGTTTTTCCTTGCCCATTGTCCAGATTCCCCACTGCTGTCCCCACGAGAGTTTGGGTGATGTCTCAATCCGGCTATACGATCCGAAAAGACCAGCTAAGCAAAAGAATCAATATTCACTCTCTCTTCTTATTTATCCCAAAATGAGGGAGTTTAATTAGTAATTTGATTTTTCTCGAGATAAAAATAATAAAATGCTGATGAATTTACAAAGCATCCAACAAAGGAGTAATTGATCATAAATAGTGACCCTATTAATTTACAAAGCATTCATTAAGAATGTGCACTGGTTATCAAAATATTTGGTCTCCTGGTAATTTATTAAGTTTAATAGTGATTTATGTTTATGTGAATTGTTTAGTTTAAATTGACAAGATATTTGTTGGTATTTAATGGGATTATTAAAAAATTAGTAACCTTGGAGAGATTTATTTATTTTTGACAGAAGGCGAAGTGAGTAAACAGAGATAATGAAGAATACACAAAGATACATTAATTCTGAACATGCCATTGTGAAATGTATTGCTTGTATAATTATACGATACTAATTCAATAATATTTCATGTAAGAGATTAAAGTGAAAATCTTTGAAGTGTGCTTCCAACCAAAAATATGTGCAGAAATAGTTGATGCTTCAAAACCCCGAGCCTTCTCCAAAGGAACATGCAGCTAAGGCATAAACTGTGCCTCATCTTTAATTCCTTTATCTTACCAAATTAAAAAGGAAAATTGGCGCAAATGGTGCCAAATCTTCCGTCATCTTGCATTTTTTTATTTTTTTTTATATTTGAACATTTAAATCTTCACAATCATGTTCCAAACCTATGCCTTTTAGTGCACAATTGGTCCTTTTGGATGGATTCCATCTAAAATGAACATTAATTTGCCCGTGGATTTCGATTTCTATATTTTGTTTTTATTTGGAGGGCCAATTATTTCAAATCAAAAACAAGAAAGGTAAACATATAATTTAAAAATAAAGAAAAACATGAAGTGTAATCATCTTCATCTTCTTCCACTAATATAGTTTACAAGAATTCATATAAAAGTACATGGTTGCTGAAGAGAGAGAGAGAGAATATTCTTCAAATATAGCACGCTACAAACCACGGTTGATGCTGCCACGTATGGTGGGTGAGTTCTTTTTTGATTACTTCTTCGGACCAATTTCAGGATTGTGAAATCATTAGTCTAGCCAGTCCCTGATTGATAAGGGCAAGGGGAACAATACCCTCACTTAATCGATGAAGAGGGTGGGGAAAAGGCAACTAACTCTCCAAAGAGATCAATCATAATCGTTTATATAATGTTCATGAATGATATAACGACTTAAGATAACTGTAGCTAATCATAAAAACATCTTATAGATTGTCGATCTGCTTCTTATAATTGTCCTTTGTTCACATTGCGAATATAGAAAACTCTAGGACACATGTCCCATGTGCCCTTAGGTTCTTTTTGCCACATCATCATAGCTCGTTGAGTTAATAAAATTAATGCTCACTAAACATTATCTAAGTTGCTACTTGCTCACCCATATTTAAAAAGAATACCCATCCATCACTTATCCCAATTACATCTGTCTACATGGATAAAATATTCACGTGGATGTATGAAATTAGTATAAGTAAAGGATTGGTAACAGTTTTTAAATATGGGCGAGCTGTAGTAATCATGTTCAAGAAATCCATAAGGTTTTGATAATCATATAGTACTTTTGTAATGCATAATGATAATTATTTAGGCTACAAACTTATTCGCCTTCTCTAGGATCAATGTCACTTAGAACTCAAGTGGTGGCATGCATCTCTTACTATTCCTTGAGGTCATGCATCTCATTTTTTTCTCCAATTGTGATGCTATCTATAGAAAGCAGGTTCTTTCTGTTTTCCATCTTCTTTTCTTTTCAATAGATGACGTCAATAAATTAAGTTCCTTCTCAAGTCGTCTCAAGTTATGCTTCTTTCCTATCTCTTGATTTATCTTATTCGACTTCGAGCAAGATATGCATCTTCTATGGAGCTCCCTTTATGGTTATCTTCAGCTTCTCATTGAAATCTTCCTCAGATTTTAGATCCTTCTCGACCAATTCGTAATTTTTTTAATATTAAATCCAACATTGCTAATTTTGTTTTTATAAAAAAACAATATGTGCTCTTGATAAGATTGACCTATTAAGATGAAACCCAAATTATGATATTGAAGTTCAAAAGTTCAAACAAGTAATTCCATCTATCTTGATATACAAATGAGCAATGGCTAATGGCTGATTATTAGATGGTATATTTGGAGGCAGTTAGGTAATTAATAAAAGCATTTTCTGGTTGGCAAATGTTGATCACAAGATATGCTGTTGTGTTTTTTGCAAACTTAGCCCCTATTTGTCATCCATTTTATCAAACATTGTTTGCTACAATAAACAATCTCCACCATATATTTACTCAATAAAATATTCTATACACAAACTAATAAAATTATTTTACTTTTCAACCACACATTCTCCAAAAAAATACTATTCAAAACTCTATTTCTTCTCCCAAAATGGGAGACAAACAAGCCCTTAAGATGAAGCTTAATGTTATTGATTATTGATTTCATCAGAATAATTTACNTCCACCATATATTTACTCAATAAAATATTCCATACACAAACCAATAAAATTATTTTACTTTTCAATCACACATTCTCCAAAAAAATACTATTCAAAACTCTATTTCTTCTCCCAAAATGGGAGACAAACAAGCCCTTAAGATGAAGCTTAATGTTATTGATTATTGATTTCATCAGAATAATTTACCTTATTCATAGTTTCTTTATCGTATTTCCCGTTTATCAATTGCCTTACATAGAAGCTGCTTCACTAGGCAGGGCAAATCACGTCGAGGTCGAGTGAGGGTACATCCTAGCAATAGACTTTGACCCGCGTCTGTTTCACTTATCCCTTGCCCACAGTGGATTGGGAAGAATTGTCCAGCACATTGCCTATAAAATCAAGAGAAAATTACCTCATTTCCCACATTTTAAGATTCAATTTCAATTTCAATTACTCTTTATACCCACCCACCTTTCACCCCAACTAGGCATGCCTGCTAGGGCCCGTTGCCCACGAGCTCGGCTCGTCCTCAAGGGCCAAGCTCAGCGTTGGCCCACGAGCCCGCCATTTTTTTTTTCAATTTTGAAAATTCTCCTCATTTTCTCTAGATTTGGGACCCATTACTTAATTTTCAAATAGGCGGAGTTACAATTGTACACAAATAACTTGTTACGATAGCATTTTCTATAAACTTTTTTGTATTAAAAAAATGAGCGTCCTGCCAATCCTTTTTACATATTAAGCTTTTCAAAAAAAGTCTTTTTTGAGCCGATTCCTGAAATCATAGACACAATGAAATATCTATGTTCGTGATGGTGCCAAAAATAAAAATAAATCAAATGTCATTGCATCAATAGGTTCTATGGACTTGCGCATTTGATGATTAAAATATCTATGTAATTAAGAAAGCATTCTAGCTTGAGCTGGAGCTCGAGCTGGACCTGCGCCAGATGTCTAATTATATATAGGAGACATATTAGAAAAACTTGGATAAAATCTTTTATCTCTAATATTTGTAAATAAATTCAATAATTCCTCATCATCTTCTTGAATATTACAGTTAGAGGGTACCCGACTAACATTAGCACCCAATCGTTGTGCAGACAATTCATATATTAAAGTTAACGTACTCTCTAAATTGGAATATATGATATAAGCATTAAAATTTAAAGCAATTGTGATTTTTCTAATAACATGCTTAGTAACTTTCAAATTGTACTCGGGGCCAGTTATGCATGCTGGAGAAAATAACATGGGCAAGTCTAAACTTTAGCTTTATAGAAAATAATATTGCACTAAAATGAGGATCATTTCTCTATTTATTAAAAATAACATAGAGGCATTCAAGAATTCTAGAATTAGTGGGTGGTATACCCCATATAAGATGTTTGTAGAATTATAGAAACTTGTCAAAAATCTTTTCACTTTAAAAGCCAAATCCCAATCATTATCAATCAAAACGGACTCGCCATCATCATTTTCTGTATGTCTAGAATTATAAAATTCAGTTATTAATGTTTCATATCCTTCACGTGATTTAAGTAATAAGTAAGCGGAGTTCCACATATTTCCTACATTCATTACAAATTATTTGGATTCCATACCGTATTGAGCATAAAAGTCTTCAAATGCTTATTTTTTTACTTGGTGATATGGTGATATATACTAATGCATCCCTAATTCTACCCATTTGATCTTTAACGTTCTTCATATCATTTTGCACGATTTAAATTAACGATGTGACACATAATGAACATAAAATAAAAAATCATCGAAATCAGGATTAAGGATCCTACATAGTTTATTAATAATAGGCTTATTAATATTAGCATTATCAAACGTAAAACTGTGAATTTTAGATTCGCAACGATATTCTTTTGTAATTTTCATATTAACATTAAATATATTGTTAGCGTTATGAAGAAACTCAATTATTTTAAAAGTAATTATTCTTTTATACATAACCTAAAGTGGATCTATATAGTTTGTAGTTGCAGTTATATAACCTTTTTTTATTTATACTTTCCCATATATCAGACATAAACGATAATAACATTGCCATATTTTTTGTAAATCATGTATCAATTGTTTCTTGTCCTCAATGAAACAAACTATGCAATCAGAACGAATACTATTTCTAATTACCCCTATATACCTTGGTTAAAGATAGTCTTGCATGAACTTTGTAAAAATGTTGGTTGTCCATTATGCTTAGCTGTAACTCAGCTCCGACAACAAACTTTATCATTTCTTCACGGCAATTTTCTTTCGAATAGATCCATGTGCTAAATGTTGTAGAATTGGTACCAGAAGGAGTACTAAATTGTAATTGTGTTTGTGTTCCACCAACAAGCCTGTGTTTGGCTGTACTTTCACGTAGTGACGATTGAAGTGAGTAGTATCGATTCTGTTTTGCTATCCAATAGTGTTTGGCAATATTTACACATTGCATTACATTCTTGAACTCTGTTGACGGTACAACTCGTTGAAACCAATTTAAAGTGTCCCCAACACTTTGCAATTTTTTGCCCTTTATCTGCCCTTTTACATCGGAAATTTTGAGTTTCGATTTCATAGCTTCTTTGTCAATTTCATTAAAATTAATCGGATGACTACTCCCATGAGCATCATCAATGCCCAAATCATCAAGAATGAGGATATCGTTGAGACATGAAAATTCATTATGGAATTGAGATTGTGGCATCATAGGTAAGTTGCAACAAACAAACCCTCAACATAAGAATTGTGATCTATTTGTATGAAATAGAATTGAAATTTATAAAGATGAAATATAATTATAATAGTATAGAAATAGAATATAAATATGTAATGGATGAATTAAAAAATTGAGATAAAGTAAAAAAGTACAAAGAATGAGAAATGTAATAGATGAATTAAATTGGATTGAGATTGGAGAGTGAATAATTTAGAGAATAATTAAATTGGAATGGGAATGTAGAAGATAGTTGTAGAGAATTGGTGTGAAAAAAGGATTGAAATGAAGAGTATTTATAGATTTTAAAAAAATTAGTGACCTTTAGGGATCCAATGATCACATTTAAAATTTTTGTGACCGTTGCAAAATGGTCATGAACTATTAAAGTCTTCTTCTCTTACGCTGCCATGCACCACCCAGGACGACATCAAGAACTATCCACAGCCACACCAGTCGCCACCCACCACCATGCCAGTCACTGGCCAAATGACACTGATGGTGTAAGCCCTGGGGCTTTCATAGAAACCACACATGAGGCATATGTTTGATTTTGCTATTTTATAAGTATACCCTTGTAATTTCGCTTCTTTCACAGAAACCACGCTTCTCTCAATCTACTTCAATTTTTTTTTGTTGAATCTTAATGCAGTCAAACCCATTCACGATTCATCTTTGTAATAATTTTATTAGGTTTTTCCTATTTATATGTATTGATCCCGAAAAGTGGACCGACATGTGGCCAACAAGCTGTAATTCCACGTAGGCTATTTCCTGCATATTTATAACACGCCGTTAGTCACTCGTGGCCTTTTTCGGTGATGGTGGAAGCAACCACGAGCACTCCGACAGTCAAGTAGTAAGATGGTAAACCAAAGTCGAGAGTTCCGATAGTGGTGATCTTTGGAACATGAATATAATTATATGGAGAAAAAATAGTGTGTAAAATAACTATAGTTGCCTTTATAAATCTTTTTAATGATGCAAATGAGTATTTATAGTAGGGGGAATGAGAAAAGAACCATCGGATGTGAGGCACTTGGACTCATCTCCTCGTTGAAGTGTCCTTTCATAGGCATCAATCAATCATTCCATAGGTGGGTGGGTATTTAACACTTCTTAGCATAGTAATGTATGACTTGATGGCATCTGCTGTACAAGTGTCCCATTAACCAGTTTGAGGATTTGATTTGGGGTAGATTTTCGTATGGAAGATCTCCAAGCATATTAGGATTAAGGATTGTGGTTTATGGCAAAAATTCTAGTCGCACTCTTATCACCTCCTGATGTGGAAGTCCATTTCATTACTTTGGACTTATGTGATTATTTGTCAGTTCATTCTCTTCATTAGCTAGGACTTTTGATGTGGTGACGTGGTGAGGTAATGTGGAGTGCGGGCCTTAGCATTCGCCATGTGATGGATGAACCGAGGCTTCGAATTTTATCATCCGACAAGTGGTATATGATTTCGGGCCTCATAACAATAGTCTCTCAAATCCATGTATGTATATTTATATAGTGCGTGGACTTTGTTGACGTGGCTATTTAAAAGGAAAGTAAAACTTTGAGAAAAATTGACGAGGTAATGTGGAGTTTGTGGCTTAGAACTCATGGCTAATGATCTAGATCCTCATTAGCAGAGATGTAATCAACTGACATAGCAAAGGTGAGGCTCTTGTTAGAGGATGAAGCTCTAAGTGATTGCAACTTTGAGAAAAGTTGAAGCAGCAGGGGCGAAGTTCTTGCTGAAGGACGAAAGTTCGAGTGATTACAACTTTGAGAAAAAGTTGAAGTAACGAAGGCAAAGTACTTGCTGGAGGACGAAGCTCTAAGTGATTGGACAACTTAGAGTTGCGTGCTAATTATTGAAAGCTTTCTCATTTTCCCAAGGCAATTAGGTAGAGTGTCGTTCTTTTCCAAAGCACGCTTCTTAGGTAATAAATGGTAATCATGTCAGGCGGTTGTGTGAGCTCGACACAATGCATCTGTGCATGTGCATGATGTAGACCACTCCATCTGGACCGTTTATTGTACAATGGTTTTGATGAATCAAAATAGCCAGGATGTGATCTATTATTATCCAACGGCTGATGAGTTTCTTACTTTGTAAAGTTCACCCAATAATATCTCCATAACTTTGTTTCCCGGTGGCCAGCAATCAAAGATTTCGGCAATTTTTGACATTCTTCAGCGACCATTAGTTTTTTTAAAAATTAAAACCTTAGGTAATTCTCCATTCTTTGTTTCCTCCACTTTATTTTGAATTTAAAATGGTGTCTGAGGTTCCCGAATCCAAGTCTATGGGTGAGGAGAGACTTGCTATAGAGAGCTCAGAAAAATGAGGTAGCTATAGTCGTCTTTTCTAAATGAATAGGTAGGCTCATCTGGTTGGGGGAGAATATATGAAGATTACCTACTTTTCCCATAGATATTTTAATTAGGTGGGAAGTCTCTAATTATTGCTCTAATATCACCTCGAAAAAGATAGCTAGATGTAGAGAGGTGTTTTGGGTCCCTGACAACATTGATCTTATTATCCCTGACCATAGTGAAAGGGCATGATACTCGAGGCCGGGCTGTGTGGTCTTGAGTGAAAATCTACTGGAAGTAGGTCTTAGGCTTCATTTCCATCCTTTCTTTAGATAGGTTCTTCATTCGTACGGGTTGGATCCAACCTAATTTCATCCGAACTCCTGGGGATAGATGGTTGGTTTGTGGATGTTATGGCATCAAACTAGCTTGGGAGTCAATATGTCTTTCAGCGTCTTTCACTCCTTATACTTCTTAAACAACATAGCTGGAGTGACAAAAGTAAAGAGTGGTCTAACTTAACTCATGGGGGTCCCACTCCTCTTTCGTAATAGATAGGTCATCTTCTATGAAGGAGTGGAGAAAGTCATGATTTTGGACCTCTGGGAGGTGAGACACCATAGAAAGTAACCCCATGGCGCTAGTGGCGGAGCCAACACCCGTTGAGCCAGCGTAATTGCCCATGTGGGCTCCGTCGAAATTTACAAGTGGAGGCCTTTGGGCAAACAACCGCTCACTACTGAGGCCGAAGATGCCAATTACCTGAGGTTTCCCCTTTTTTTAGGTCCTTAAAAAAAATCAGCCTAAAGGCCTGCCTTAGTGCCGTGCTATATAGACTTCAATACTTGAATTTTCCCATATCCAATTCCAAAGATGACAATTGCATAGAAACCCTTTCTCTTGTATCTCTTTTCTACCGCTACTGCTTAGAATCTGCAACCATGATTGTGAACCTTCAGGCTTCAGTAGCTCAATTCCACCAAATGTCAAACTCACAATGGGTGTTGCAGGTTCCAAGCTAGAGAAGGCTCTTGGCGACCATTTTTCTAAGGACGAACACTATTTTAAACTCAAGAACTTCGGCAACAAGCCAACACTTGCTATTGCAATAGCATCCTTTAGGTAGTATCTATTGCAGATTTAAGGTGTTTAATATGTACGATATCAATTGCAGATTTATTTTATGGTATTTGATTTGTGGGTTTGTGATTCAATGCTATCTTTCTTTCTATTTCGAATTTTAATGATTTTGAAGAGTATAATCGAATTTGTGTGTTAGAATTTTGGTTGGTTGGGTTTATTGGCTTTCTATAGAGTTGTTTGTGCTGTTCACAGAACCAAAAAAATGTTTGAGTTCTTTACTGAACCACTATGGAAGAATTATTTAATTGCTATTTTTCTAGGTTTACTTGAGCAATATTTAGATGGGTGTCTCTGTTTGGTGTAATAGTGATCTTGGGACTTTTATTGTCGTTCTTTATATGGAGGCATGGAAAAGAAAGCATAGAAAGAAAAAAAAATGGTTATGTTGTGCAATGTTGATGTTTGAGCGAAGTTCAACTGTAAAATCGTGTGATTTTTCTCTTCAATTTCTTTAGATGGGGTTGCTACAATTTTTTAGATGGATCTGTTTGTTTGTGCATAAGCTGATAAGTTCAACTATAATGTTGATTGAAGAAATTTTTAATTGTTTAATTAAATATTAATAAAAAATTTCTTTATTGCGACGTTCTTTGTTGACGGCCATCCTAGCTCACTGAAATTTCTAAATTTGCCACTGCGTGGTGCCCCTTACTGTTCTAACTACCTACTCCACTGCCAATAAGATCTTCTACCTAACTATCTTGACTTAAGGAAAGGGTTTTTATTGTTTAATACTTCATTTGCTTGTAGGTTCTCTGTCGAGGTACGAAATTTATGCGAAACAATAGGACATCATCAGCTACATTTATCAGCTTCCTCCAAAGGATCAAAGCTACAATAGCTGATCGACAAGAATACACACTTCACTTTAAACGGGCTAATGATGTCTCATGGTAAGCTTACTTGTATCTACTATTTTATTCAATGTCCGATGTGTCATGCTAACAATCATTTTTGTAGATGATTTCTTGAAAAAGAGGCCAATAACGTCGAACTTTTCCATAATCCATCGAAACGTGGCTGAGGCGAGGGCCTTGAAGACCACGTCAACTACCTATAAGAACTAGGCTCAGAAGTTGAACCAATTAAGCAAGAGGCAGTTGCCATTAGGGACGAAGTCGAAGAGGATGCTTCGCTAATTAAGAGAAGGAAAGTAGGCCCATCAGGGACGTCATCCTTAGTTCCAACTGTAGCCAAGCTCTATCTACCTTCTCATATCCCCTTCGGGGTGATTAAGGGATCCACTTAAGAGGTACCACCGGAGGTAGTATTGAAGAAAACTCATGTTATCTTAGTTAATCATCGGCTTCACCTCGCTCAAGGATAAAAAGGTTGGCTAATCCTCTACACAGTGGAAAGTAGGAGAATTTTCTAGGAAGTAAATAAGATGGGCTCTCTAAAATTGTCCTATAAATGCTTCCCTTGAAACAGCTTCTGTTGTCCAAGTCCGTAATAAGTTTTGGACTAATGAGTGGTAGGATTATGTCTCCTCCTACGAGGCTGAAGATTGGCTTACTACAAGTAACACGTGCGTGGCCTACGTACTAAGTATAGGTGTGGTAGTGGAGGACTTGGTTTGAAGCCTCTATAGAAAGAACGATGAGTTGAGCCATAGGCTAGAGGCTTATGAAAAGTAAGATGAGGGGGTCAAAAAGCAAGAGACAAGGATGAGGAGGCTGAGATGAGAAGGATTGAGGTAAAGCTGAAGTTGGATGCTATCGAAATACAAGCGAATCAGCTAAAGAATGAACTCTATGAATCTGTTTCTCAAGTGACAGCTCTCAATAAATGGATTGACCAGTTTAATGAGCATCAGCAAATCACCTCCGAAGCATTAGTAGAGGTAAATAAGGAAAAGGCTGAGTCGAGGATATTGATTGAGGCCTAGAAAGAAGAGATAGAATCTCTGAACGCCGAAGTGAAGAAAGTAAGTGAGGTGTCTATGAAAAATTACATCGACAACTTTGATCAAACGAAGGAGTATAATGACTTTGCCAACTACTAGGCTTCATGGAATGCCCAGTAGATGTTAACTTGCTTAAGGAAGGTCCATCCGGTGCTAAATGTTGGCTTCCTGGAAAAGGAGTTCGATAGGTCTACCGGAGTTAGATGTTGTCACCTCTCTTGCTTAAATGAATGAGATTTTAGGTGTTTTTACCTTTCTTGCTTATTAGTTTGTAAATTTGAAGCAATCATCTTAAATAGACGATGTGATTATGATTATTAAATAATCTTATTTACGAGGCCTACGCGCCGTGTCAAGGGTTTTCTCTTTGGTGGATGGTTCATTCATGGAGAACATCAACTTTGAAGGATGGATGAGGCGATCCAAGTGAGGGTGTCGTGCGCATCTCTTAACAAAGTGGACATTCTTGATGGAGGTGACCCTGTGAGAGGCATCACGCACCTCGTTAAGGGCTTTCTCCACAGTGGATGGTTCATCTATGGAGAGCATCATTTTCTAAGGATGGACGATGAACCCTAGTAAGGGTGTCATGTGCCTCTCCTAACGAAGTGGACATCCTTGATAGAGGTGACCCCATAAGAAGCAGCACACACCTCATCAATGACTTTTTCTATGGTAGATGGTTCATCCATGGAGAGCACCATCTTCGAAGGATGGATAAGGAAACCCTAATGAGGATCTCAAGCACCTCTTCTAACGAAGTGGATATCCTTGATGGATGTAATCCTGTGGGAGGTGTCACGTATCTCGTCAAGGGCTTTCTCCACGGTTGATGGTTCATCTATAAGAGCATCATCTTCGAAGGATGAATGAGGTAACCAAATGAGGGTGTCCAGCGCCCCTCTTAATGAAGTAGATGTCCTTGATAGAGGTGGCCCCATGTGAGGCATCATGCACCTCGTCAAGGGCTTTTTCCACAGTGAATGGTTCATCCATGGAGAAGAAAAGTGACAAAGTGACAACTGATTAATTCATTCCATTAATAAGAATATTTACAAAGATACATCTCATTTTGAAAGTTTCCTTACTAGTAGTGTCTTCTCAGATGCTCAATGCTTCAGGGGTGAGGAAGTAATTTTCTTTCTAAATTTTCAATTTTATAAGTGCTAGGTTGCGGCTCCTCTGTAATGTGATATGGGCCTTCCTAACTAGGTCCCAATGTACTTGGCTCCTTCGAGGATGGAAAAACTTTTCGGAGCACCAAGTCACCTATGTGAAATGCATTTTTCTTTACATTGACATTGTAATAACGAATCATCTTCCGTTGGTTTGTAGCGAGCTTTACTTGAGAATCTTCCTGCCTTTCTTCAAGGAATTCAAGTTCATGTCTCCTCAGTTCGTCATTCGTTATTTAATTGAAGTGGATACGACGAGATGAGGGTACTCTATCCTCTATTGGGCTCATAGTTTCGGCTCTATAAGTCATGGCAATGGGGTTTCTCCACTTGTAGTTCGGCTGGTAGTGTGTATAGCCTAAAGAACTTGGGGAAGCTCATCAACCCAGGCCATCTTCGAGGCATCAAGTTTCCTTTTCAAGTTATGTTTGATAGTTTTGTTGACTGCTTCGACTGGGCCATTGGCTTGGGGTGATGAGGTGTTGAGAAATGTTTCGTGATTCCCAACTCATCACGTAGGTCCTTAATATTCTTATCCTCGAACAATTTGCTATTGTTTGATACAATAGAGTGGGGATACAGAACCCGCATATTGTATTATTCCAAAGAAACTTGAAAATGTTTGCCTCCGTCATCTTCGCCAAAGTTCTACTTCAACCAATTTTGTGAAGTAGTCTATTGCAACGATGGTGAAGCTGGAACTCTCCTTTCCCTTCAGTAGTGGGCCTATGAAGTCAATTCTCTACTTAGCAAATGGCCACAAACTTGATACCATTGTGAGCTACTGAGATGGTTGCCTCTTCATATTGGAGAAGCGCTATCACTTGTCATATTTTTGCAAAAATTGTATTGCATCATTTTTGTTTACCAGCGCCAGCCCTCCAGAATGGTTGCCGATGACCCCTTCGTGAATCTTCCTTAAGATGTAGTTTACCTCTTCTCCTTCCATGCACCGAAGGAGAGAAGATAAAAATCTTCGTTTATGTAACACATCGTCTTGAACAATGAAGTGACCGGCCCTTCTCCTGAGCTTGTGGGCTTCAGCTTTGTTACTAGGTAAGTTATGTTGTTTAAGAAAAGCAATAATAGGTTGCATACACGCCGGGGTGCCTTCAATCCACATTACTTCTTCTCTCATTGTGATTGAGGGCTTGGCAAGGTGTTCTATTTGAACCATCTTGAGGAGTTCGAAATTCTTACTGCTATCTAATTTTTATAGAACATCGGCGTTGTGTTTTCCTGATAGGGAATTTATGTCAATTCGAACATTTCTCTTTCCTTTTAAGAAGTGAACTGACACCTCATCAGATATAACCAAACAAAGTAGTAAAGACTTACTCGCCTTAGGTGGCACACATGAAACATGATGATATTTGATTCTAATTTCCAAACGAAAATAGAGCTATTAACAAAGATGATCTCATTAAGGAAACATGTACTCTTAATGAGTATTTAGACATAACAAATTATAAAACTCCATGAGAGGTTTAGGCACCTGAAATAATAAAATTTGAGATATCTCAATAAATTATGTCATTATAAAAAATAGAATCGAAAAAAAGTTGTCGACAATACTTTTACACATGATGTACTGCATCATATTAT
>CAIGRN010043048.1:2748-19127 GCA_903798345.1 Fraxinus anomala
GATTGAAAGTTAAAATAAAATTCAAACTCTGATATTGGGCAATCCATGTGTGTCAACTTGTACTAGTGCCCTAATATGTTGTGGTAGGTCTAGTGGTCCATATACCTGATATCGTCGATAATCATGACCCTCGGTAGCAAGAGCATCTGCAACCTGGTTTTCTTCTCTATAAATGTGAGAGAATATATCTCTGTCGAATGATATGATTTCTGTGATACGTCTAAGTATGCCCTGGATAGCCCATGGTCCTCCTCATCTAATGATGCAATGAATAGCCACTATAGAATCTGACTCAACCCAAATAGCTTAATAACACAGTCTTTGAGCTAGTAAAATCCCATCAAGAATAACTCGGAGCTCTGCCTCTAATATCATGCGTGATCTCTGATGATCCATCCCCCAGTCGCATAACCTTGATGCATCCATCAGTATTGATCTTGACATATTCGACTGATGGAGTGCACTACCAAACCAAAATAGGGGGGTCCATAAAAATACCAAATATGGGTGCAAATTTCGAATTCCCTTGCCAATGCACTGGTCGAAACATTCCTCCTATATGAAGAAAAGAGATCATGCGATAGACCCTCCAAATGGTACGTCTGGCTACCATGTGAATCCCCTTATGCTTCGCATCATTTCTCGTGGTACATAGATATACCAAAATATCAGTAGAGGAATGATAATGCGAATGTGTCCACAACAAACATACTATCCATAATACCTCAATTTCTAGAATCTCTATCGACTCTCTCACATGGACTCATAGGTGTCTGAAAAATATCTTCAAAAATGCTGCCATATCTGATTGGAGATGCTACTGCTAGTGAAAATATGACTGATAGTCACAGTCTCGGAACAACACTGGCATCAAGAAGCCAACTGGTATCCAATCCTCCACTACTGGAATGAGGTCATGTCATAGTCTTTAGCAGAAAAATGAGACAGTGATGGATAACCTATACGAATCTGATACTAACATCCCGAACGTACGAACTGCAATGTTGACCTGGTAACGAAGTTACCATCCAATTTATTCAAGAGGAGAGAGAGAGAGAGAGAGAGAGAGAGAGAGAGAGAGAGAGTGTGTGTGTGTGTGTGTGTGTGTGTGTGTGTGTGTGTGTTCCCCTTTTTGTTACTACAATAGCCTATTTATAAGGATTTGATAAGAGCATTTTAATCATTTTTATGAATGACCTTTTTAATCATTTTGTTGGAACTCGTGATTAAATTTTCATTCCAAAGCCTATAAATGTTTGTACTTTAGTGACAATTGTCCAGATATACTTTTTTTTTTTTGTATGCAAAGACATTGTTCACTAATATCAAGGTTGATTTATGAAAATTCACACTAAAAATAGTTTTGGCCATGCTCGAGATTATCCAAGGTCTCTAGTCATGTTTCTGGTGAAGTGTAGTCCTATAATTCCTTCGTTAGTGCACGACTCAACAATCAAAATTTTCTTTTGATCAAATAGGTCTCAGCGATCGATCCATAAATATTCATTCTAGCGCCTGTGGACAATGGACCCCCTTTAGTATTCAAAAGGACATCTAGGTAGACCATAATAAATTTGAGTATGTAACATTAGGCCCACTAATTCAAATTCATTTCATTCGAGTTGAAAGGTTTCTGATACTCCTCTACTTCTGATAAGTATATTTTATACAATTATTTAGGACTTTAAAACATGGGTATTTGTTGATATTTGGATTAAAATATGACTTAATTCGTTGTCATTGTGTGTTTTAGGTTTACATCAATTAATACGATTGAATTGGAGAAAATGAGCAAGAAGAGGGCTTAAATGAAGCAAAAAGAGGATTTAGGGATTAAAATGTAAATAATCAAAAGTTGGTTTGGAGCGAGGAATGAAAATTCGAGAGTGCAAAAACTCAATTGGACCAAAAAAATAAGCGAAATGAGCAAAAATAAGTGAAGAACGACGAAAAGGAGACCTTAGAAAAAGTTCAAGTGCTAAGTTAAGTTCAAGGGCCAAGTTGCAAACTTAGCCCCCAAAAGGCAAGCCAAGGTGCGCACCTCAGACATAAAACAAAGTGCTTGAAACACCCCAAAATAGCAAGGCGCGCACCCTAGTTTACACTAGGCACACGCATCGGTTCAAAACAAGTAAAAACCTATCTTTCCTTATTTTATTTCAGTAAGTAATCTCTTTAGCATCTTATAAATAAGAGAACACGTCGAGAACATAAGGGAGCCAAATATTGAGAGAAAATAAAGAGAATTTACATCGAAGAACAAAAAAGTCATCACTTGGAACCAGATTTGAAGGCTTTAATTGAAGATTTCCAGATTTTCTTCATATTTTAATAATTCAGGTGATGAATTTCTTTTATTTTCTATGTAATTCTTACATTAATATGCTAGACTCTATTTATTTGTATTGGATGGATGACAAAACTCTTTGATTCTTAATTTTTAATTCGAGAGTTGGTATTTTTAGTTTAATTCTTGCGTTGTGATTCCATAAATATGCATAATTACATTGTTTTAATGTTGCTTATTGTTAGTGTTGGAAAACTCACGATAGGTAGAACATTGTTTATGGTACACACGGACAATAAATATTGGGAAAGTATTTATAACGTGTGCGGTCATGGTGATAATCGTAAAATTCAATGCATGTTTGTCATATGAATGCATATTAGAAATATGATCGTCTCATGGTAAACATATGTTTATTATATCTTGAAAAGAATATTAAATAAAAGTGGTGTTATCGATCGTCGCAATTGCATGAATTGTTATCACAGGTTGAGGATTGGAATTAAGAATTGATTAGTAGAATCGAAAATCGAATATGTTCGTCACATTTGGTTTAAAACCATTTCTTATTGCTTTCGTATTTATAAAACATAGTAAGACACAAACCATTCATATTTTGTTACAATCACAAATTTAAATATATCAAATATACTAGAATTGAGTTTTATTCCATATGAGGCGATAACTCTCTTATCACGATTATTACTTGTACAACGAACCCGTACGTTTGTAGAATTTCAACGTAACAAGTTTTTGGTATCGTTGCCAGGGAGTAACGGTATTAATTTTAGTTATTGATATTTTAGATTTGTTTTCATTATTATTTTTGTTGTTTTTAGGCTATTATTACACTGCATAATTCTCTTGTGTCTTGACTCTCAAACTCCTGACAAGGTGGATCTAGCTCCGATGGATCACTAAATCAAAAAGACATTCAAAAATTGCAGAAGAGAACAACGTCAAGCAAGGAGAATGGCTGATAATCAAAATCAATCACAGAATCATGTACAAATTCAAGATCAATTACCGCAGTCAAATCAACAGAGAGCTATTTAGAATGAAGCTCCTATTTTAGCTGAGGATTATGTAAATTCAATTCTTACGCCAGTCCAACCCACCGTAGTATATCCTCCATTCGGGCAGCTTAACTTTCGCCATGGATCGGATTTCATAAATCGTTTCCAAAATCATCACGACACCTGCATTTTCAAGAGATCCATGGAGAGTCCTCATGAACATTGTAACGACCAGACCTTACATCGGAGCCGTTATCATATCATACGTAATGTCCACTTTGGGAGAGCCTAGACCCATCTTACCCCTCACAGCTTTCTGTGCCCAATTGGTATCAGGATTCAACTTAAGTCTCCCATATGATAGAGGTATTGGGTTCGAATTCTGAGGGACGCGTCAGAAAGCTGTGAGGGGTAAGATGAGCTAGGGCTCTCCCAAAGCGGACAATACGTATGATATGATAACGGCTCCGGCGTAAGGTTGGGTCATTACAAAAAACGCACGTTTTAACTTCCTCAATTGGTACCAGGAGTCAACTTAAGTTTATCATATGATAGAGGTCTTAGGTTCGAATCCTTGGGGACGCGTCAGAAAGTCGTAAGGGATAAGATGGGTCTAGACTCTCCTAAAGTGGACAGTACGTATGATATGATAACGGCTCCGGCGTAAAGTCGGGTCTTTACAAACATATTTCGGCTTTTCTTATGTTATGTAAAGTTATCGATCATGAAGGGATGTCATCAGGCACATTCCGAATGTGATTATTTTCTCATACCTTGAAGGATGTCGCAAGAGAATGGTTCATCTGTTTACTTCCAGGAAGCATACAATCATGGAATGATATGGCTCAAAATTTCACCATGAAATTCTTCCCACCTTCTCGAGTTCACCAAATCAATAATGAAATGCACATATCCAAGTAGAAAGATTTCGAAGGCTATCCTAAAGCATAGGTGAGGTTTAAAACTTATTTAGGAAATGCCATAGCCTTGACATTCCTAAGCAGGCTCAGCAGTATCTCTTCCACAACGGACTACACTAAGAGTTTAGAAATATGATAGATGCTTTAGTGGGAGGATCAATGAAAAAACTTGACATCGATTAGGCCAATGAATTGTCCGAAAAGACAGTCGAAAATCAGTCGATGTGGCCAACCAACAGGAAAGCTCCAAGGAAAACAGTAGGGGTGCACAGCGTGGATGCAATGACGGCGTTGGTTGTACAAATGGAAGTTCTTATAATGAAAATGGATAATCTACCCCAGTCAGTTAACATGGTATACCAATCGTCACCTATTTGCTAAGGTTGTAGAGCAGATCACACTACTACACGCTGCCCTTTGGCATTGACACATGTTACTCAACCTGAAGAGATTAGCTATGCATAGAACTTTTGAAACAACACAACAATCAGTACTCCAACACTTATAATTCGAGATGGATGAACCATCCAAATTTTTTTATGGTCAAACAATCAAGGGCAAGGATAGAGACAATGAAGAAACAATCAAAATAGACCTCCAGGGTTCCAACAGCAGGAACAACAATAAGAGAGAAAGCCGTCATTGGAAGATTTACTATCTCAGTACATTACAAAGATTGAGACCAATTTTTAGAATCAACATGCCTCAATCAAGAACTTGGAACATCAGGTGGGACAGATAGCAGCCGCATTATTAGGTAGAACTCAAGGGACTTTAACTAGCAATACTGAGACAATTCCTAAGGAGCAAATCAAAGCAATCACTACACGTAGTGGAGTTCATTTACCAAAAATACATATAAAGTGGCTAGTAACTATCACAAAATAGGCGCCTACCTAGGCAAGGAGCAAGTGGATGAGTTCGACAAAACTACAGAGAAAAATTAAGTTTAGTCATCAGATAGTCCGCGAATGACGGCAACTGCTTCTGTCAAAGAACATGTACCTCTGTTCCTGTTTCCACAGAGACTGTAGAAACATAAGCTCGATTAAGGTTTCTAGAAATTTTTGAATATATTCAAAAAGCTGCGCATTAACATACCATTTGCTAAAACTTTAGCCTAGCTGCCCAACTACGTTAAGTTCATGAAAGACATTCTATCAAACAAGAGAAAATTGGAAAATAATGAGATGGTCATGTCTACTGAGGAATGTAGTGCAATTCTCCAATATAAGTTACCGCTGAAGTTAAAAGATCTAGAGAGTTTTACTATTCTTTGTAACTTTGGTAACTTATATATAGATAAACATTATGTGATTTAGAGTTAATATTAATTTAATGTCTTTATCTCTTTTCAAGAAACTAGGTTTAGGGGAAGCAAAATCTACTACAGTTGGCTAACAAGTCGATCAAATCGAGACATTTGTGAAGACATTTTGGTTAAGGACGATAAGTTTATCTTCCCAGTAGACTTCATTATCCTGAATATAAAGGAAGATGGGAACATCTTTCTCATTTTGGGTATTCCATTTTTTGCAAAAAAACTCTAATAAATGTACAAAAGGGTCAGTTGATATTGAAGTTAGATGATGAGGAATTGATAATCAACGTGTTTAGAGCATTCAGATTTCAGAACGAAACAAATTCTTGCATGCAGATTAATGTAATCAAGAAATCACTGATAGAGACATTCAGACTTGATCACCGTCGACCCTCTTGAGGTTTGTTTAGTTATTTCTCAGGATTTGTCATAAAAAAAGAGGAAACAAAAGAATGTGCATTTATTTAGCGTCATACCACCACTCTCCAAGCAACCACATTTGGAGCTCAGTAAAAGCCCTACGACACATTTATCTCTTGAACTCAAACAGCTGCCCATCACGTTTGATATGTATATCTGGGGGAGAAGAATTCACTTCCGGTGATCATCTCAAATACTCTTATAGAATCAAAGGAAGATTAGTTGCTGAGAGTGCTTTCGGATCATAAGACAATAATAGGGTAGACTATCTCGAATATAAAATGGATCAGCCCTTCTCTTTGCATGTACAAGATACTGATAGAAGATTACAAAGTTTCAGTTGAGCATCAGCGCAGATGAAATTTGACTATGCAGGAAGTGGTAAGAAAAGAGATATTAAAGCTCTTGGATACATGAGTTATTTACCCCATATCAGACAGCTATTGGCTAGTTTAGTACAAGTTATGCTGAAAAAAATGAGAATTACAATGGTTCCAAATGAAAATAACAAGTTCATTCCTACGCACATACGCATAGATTGGAAAGTTTTCATTGATTATTGAAAATTCAACAACGCCACGAGGAATGATCACTTTTCCCTTCCTTTCATTGATCTGATGTTGGAGAGGTTTGCTGGACATGCTTATTATTGGTTTCTGGATTTTTATTCAGAGTAAAACCAGATTTCTACAGCGTCGGATGATTAGGAGAAGACTACATGCACGTGCACCTATGACACTTTTGCTTATAGAAGGATGTCATTCGATTTATGTAACACCCCAACTACTTTTTAGCGCTGTATGATGTCTAATTTCTCCGACGTGATGGAGAATACCATTGAGGTATTTATGGATGATTTATCAGTCTTTGGGAAGTCATTCAATAAATGCCTTGAACATTTAGGAAAAGTGTTACAGTGGTGTGAGGATACCACCTTGTTCCAAATTGGAAAAAATGTCATTTCATGGTTCCTGAAGGAATCGTGTTGGGGCATTTCAGCAAGGGTGTTAAGGTGGATAGAGCTAAAATATATGTCATTGAGAAACTACCATCGTCGGTAACTATGAAGGGAGTTAAAAGTTTCTTGGGTCACGTCGGGTTCTATCGTCGCTTCATCAAGGACTTCTTCAAAATCTCTAAGCTATTGTATAATTTATTGGAAAAGAGGCCTCATTTCACTTTTTTTGAGGAGTGTTTGACTATTTACACTCCAAAAGAGAAGAATGGTCCAGTTTTGGCTTTTCCAGATTGGGAATATCCGTTTGAGCTTATATTTAAAGCTAGTGTTCACGCGGAGGGGACATTTTTGAGTCAATGTAAAGAGAAGATTTCATGTCATTCACTATACATGTAAGACTTTAGATGCGGCTCAGATGAATTATGCTACAACAGTGAATGAGCTTTTGGCGGTGGTGTTTTCCTTTGACAAATTCAAGCTATATTTGATTGGATCAAAGGTGATTGTCTGCATGGATCATGCGGCTATGAAGTATCTGATGAGCAAGAATGATGCAAAATCGAGACTTATTCGATGGATACTCATGTTACAAGAGTTTGAATTGGAGGTCAAAGATAAAAAGGGGAACAAAAATGTTGTAATAGATCACCAATCTCGCATTGAATTATATGAGTCAAACCCTACAAAGGAGATCAACGAAGTTTCCCCAGATGAGATGCTCTTTTAGACTATCACTACACCATGGTACGTAGATTACGTAAATTATTTACAGATCATTACTACACCATGGTATGCAGATTATGTAAATTATCTAGCGCGTTCTAGCATTCCTCCTGAATATTCAAGTCATCAAAAGAAGAAATTCTTTAGTGACTTGAAATACTACTTTTGGAATGATCCATTTCTTTATAGAAGGGGTCCAGATCAGATTATACGCCGTTATGTTCCGAAAGTATATCAGCATCAAGTGTTAGAGTCGTGCCACTTTGCACCATATGGAGGTCACTTTGCAGCAATCAAGACAGCAGTAAAGGTACTACAATTAAATTTTTATTGGCCTATGTTGTTCAAGGATGCACCTCATATGGTGAAAATTTGTGATAAGTGCCTAAGGACTGAAAACATGTCAAGGAGGAATGAGATGCCCTTAAACAGTATTCTAAAGGTTGAGATATTCGTTCTTTGGGGCATTGAATTCATGGGACCGTTTCCTTCTTCCTACAGTCAACAATACATACTGGTGGTAGTAGATTACGTGTCCAAGTGGGTTGAGGTTATAGCTTAGCCAACTAACGACGGTCGAGTGCTAACTCAATTTCTGAAGAAGAACGCTTCATATGATATGGCACACCGAAGGCGATTATTAATGATGGGGAGAAGCATTTTTTCAACAACCTATTTGCTTCATTATTAGCCAAATACAGAGTGAAACACCTTGTCATGATTCCATATCATTCTCAAACTAGTGGGCACGTAGAAATCTCCAACAAGGATTTGAAGAAGATTCTCGATAAAGCTAAAGTCTTGGAGGTCGGGTCCCTTCAAATTGTTATAGAGGTGGTATCTCAGGATCAGTAGAGGAGGTTCAAAGTAGATGGACAATGGTTGAAAGTGTATTGAGGAGGTAACTACTCCAATGAGAAAAAAAACCGTGCCACTTAATAATACAGACTAGTTTGAGCAACAAAGTCGAGCTATAGACTATAAACTAGAGCTTTTTGGGAGGTA
Source organism: Fraxinus anomala (assembly GCA_903798345.1). Lineage (NCBI taxonomy): Eukaryota > Viridiplantae > Streptophyta > Magnoliopsida > Lamiales > Oleaceae > Fraxinus > Fraxinus anomala. The sequence goes on from CAIGRN010043048.1 coordinate 11,399, forward strand.
GGCAAATTCTCTTCCCTTTTATTTATTCAGCTTTGTTGCATTAGATTACGATTTTTATTGCTTTGGTTGGTTAATGTAGATTAGGTTCAAAGTAAATGGACAACATTTGAAAGTTTATTGGGGAGGTGACTACTGCAGTGAGAAGACAATCATGCCACTTAATAATGCAGACTAGCCTAAGCAATAAAGTCGAGCTATATCTAAGTTCTTATTGGGAGGCAACACAATTCTCTTCTCTTTTTTTTTATTTAGCTTTGATGCATTAGATTAGGATTTTTATTGCTTTGGTTGGTTAATGTAGATTAGGCGATATTCATCCATCACATCGGTTACAAGAATCTTGCATGTGTTCACATAGTTTCAATTGTGTTTGCATGAGTTAGGGAGTGTTACAATTACAATTAGGTGATTGGGAATGAAAATCACATGTTTCGAGGAAACATTGAGATTTTTAGAGCACTAAACGAAAAAAATATATGTTTGTCGAAAATTTTGAATCTCGTTAAATTTTTATGCTTCATACAAATTTCACGCCCTCATCATCATTTGGAGCTGTTCATAGCATGTTGGAGTTAGAAATGAGTTTCAAACATTTTCTCAGGTCAACATACACTTTACATCTATGAAACCAATGCTGGCACGAGAACAAAATGAAATTTGGGAAAGTCGAGAAGGTTAAAAATAAATAAGAATTGGAGCAAGGGACCTGCACCTTGGCCTGCAGGCCAAGCACTCGCCTGCTTTCAAAATTGGCTTGCTTGAAACGAGCCAACTAGGTGAGGTGCGCACCTCATCCATCACTAGGCGTGCTCCTTGAACCCTGTTGGGAGTTTTAAAACTCCTCAACCCTAGATTTAATTCCCATTTTCCCCCCTTCACAGGCCCCATTCCTTCCTCTTTCCCCTAGTCGACGAAACACATACAAATTTGATTGGGTCTTCAAGTTTGGGTGTCTTCTTACATCAATCTACAATATTTTACCACTTCCATCCACTAATTCTCAAGAATTCAAAGGTAAATTGGTTATACCTCTAGTTAGCTTCTTTTGGAATTTTACTTGGAGTTCTTTAGGATTGTGCTATGAATCTTATAATAAGTGGATGATGAGCTTAGGTAGTGATGGGTTTTCATGATACTTTTGTGATGTTTCGGGCTTTCACACAATTAATGGTTGTTTTTAGATTTTGTTTCCTAGTCATGCCTACTAAGTGTTTGTTAAAATGTCCATGTGAAGTATTTGTTTACATTTTTGCACCAAACTCATCCATCACACTCTTGGTTCTTAGATCAGCACTCCCACATATTTGCATTCATTTTTGCAACACATTGTGTACAAAATTGGGATAGACGCGGGTTTCAGCTTATGTCCCCTTTCTTCCCTAACTTGCGGTTACAACTCACATTATGTTCAACCTTTGAATTCCACGCATTCGGCCCCTATTTCTCCCTTTCCTGTGCATTATAGTTATCTTTTGTAAGTCACTTTTATTTCACATTTGGCCTAATGTTTTCTTCTACTTTTTGACAAGATGCCGCCAAAATAACAATGCGGGGCCTCTACATCAAATGATAAAGAAAAGATCGGCACATTTAGCACCACGATACGCACACATGTCGAGGACGGTGGTATGAGACTTTTTCTTAGTGCAGACCACAAAAGGCTCTTTGATCGGGTATCACGGGGATGAAAACATAGCTAGAGAGGTAGATTGTTCTGGGTGATTTCGAAGATTATGAGATATCTTTTCTTATCGATTGAGCACGGTGGACATGGATGATAGAGAAGCCACATAGGATATATCCGACTTTGGTTCAAGAGTTTTATACGAAATTTAACTGCCAAATCGACAATCAGGAGTCTGAACATGAGCACTACACATGGATTATAGACAATTGGGTGATGTTCACCCCTGAGGTGATTGATGAATAATATGGTCTGACACGAGACAACATTGTACCAGTTCATCTGGAACAGGATATGGCCTTGGCAGTTCAAATGCTCTACGGAGGACATGGGGAAGTATGAGAAGAGCTTGAATATAATAAATTGACTCGTTTATTAACAGTTTTGATGAAATTTATCTGTCACAACATTGAGCGCACCTCGCATATGCCTACTTTCAACTTCGCCAAAGCAGAGCTTCTATTTCACTTGGCACGGTATCTTGAGATTGATTTGGGGATATTCATATACAATTTGTTAAGTTTGGTTCTACACCACAAGTACGTTAGAAGATGATTTTTTAGAGCCTTATCTATGGGATATGCTTATCCTCGGGAGTACGATTCCTTCCTGAGGAGCAGTTGGCCCCGCCAGTATCACTATCAATCGAACGTTCGTAGAAAATTCTTGGCGAAATATCCTTACGAGCAGGAAGCACCATCAGCAACAACAGTAAGGGCATGGATTGCAGCCTCCATAGCCTAACCCAGTCGCTGATACATCGCTCATGTAACAGTTACTTGCAGGATCAACTAAAACCATTCGGGTATGTTATAAATAGAGCAGATGCTTGAGTCCTTAAATTTGATTGTTGGTCACTTGGAGACCGCACCACTATTATATATGACCATATGATGTTGGTACGGAAGGATACTTCCAATGCGAGCCGGGGGGTCGACTTGGTTTCCGACATAATGAATTGATATGCCGGACGAATTGATGAGTTTAATATTGGGGTTGATCAATTCTACGACATTATGAGAGGCATGCAGGAGCGGATTGATGAGAGTTATGCTATGATGAGCAACATCCAAAACGAGATGGGCCATTAGTCTATTATGGTAAGAGCGATTCGTACACACTTGCCTCCACATCCTCTTTCGTCTTCTCCAGATCTGGTTTTGAAACTTATATACCATTTCTCCCACAACCACCATCAGATTAACCAGGGGAGTATCCACATCATCTCTTTGCCCTTCTTTTTTCATTTCATTGTCATATTTTTGTATATTGAGGGCAATGCACATGTTAGGTTTGGGATGGTTGAGTGCGTTATATGATCATCGGTTGTTATATATAGTTTACTACGTTTTCATGATTGTCGTGTGCTTTTAGTTAAAAAAATCACAAAAAATATTTTCTTTGAAGCTTATTATTCATTTCGTGTGTATGTTTGGAAGTGGATGATCTTGTCGGCAATGATGTATATGTTGGAATTATTTGTTATATTAGAAATTGTAGATATATTACATGTTGAATTGGTTGATACTTGTTAATGTGAAACTCGATCTTTTTCGCACTATACCCATGTTTCGCATTTTGAGTTAATGAATTAGTTCATATTCGGAGAAGAGTTGAACATAGTTGATTAAATCCTAAAAGAAAAGTCATGATCATATACTTCCCTACACCACTTATAGGATAGTTTCAAGATGGTAAAACTAGTATAGGAAAACATTGAGATGAACAAGGATTCCATGCGTGAAATTATTGAGTGGATTAACCAACATGATGAGATTAGGAGAAAATTCTAAATTAGAGATAGGTTTTCGAGAATATGTGTTTAATAAGGGGCATTGCATTAATATTAACAAATAAAAAGATGAAATAGCTTAATCAAGAAACTTATCTTCAGAGCCTTTTTTTACTCGAGTAATTAAGCCTTTAAGGGTCATTAAAACCTAGTACCCTATGATCATCTGATTTGAGAGTTTTCGGTTGAAAGCTCGCTACAGGGGTCACTTAATAGAGAGAAGTCATATAAAAAGCCTGAAACAGAAGACTCACCAAATACCAAGATTAAGCCCCAAACGCTTATTTTAGAAAATTAGACTTTCAACAAAGGATTATTAGCTTAGTTAATTTTTGAAGGCCGAAGCAAACAAATATGGGAGAATCTTTGTTCACTGAAATATTAACTTGTATCGGTAAAACCTATCTGAATTAGAGAGGGTGAAAATTAGAAATTAGTTAAACTTCAACTTAGGTGTACACATCGAAAGAGAGTGAAAATTATAAGTTTTGGTGGTGTGTATCTCTCGAGTGAAAATTAGACTATTGAGAGTTGAAATCTGAATCAATTATGATCTTGATTTGTTGGCATAAGTATAAACACACATGTCGAGTTTTGCATTGAACATGTAGAGATTGATTTGAACTATATGCTATTGAAACTAATTTTTATATTAACACAAAAATTCCAATTGTGAGGCACGACAAGTTATCTCGCCAATTGTTGAGTTAGGCCTCAATTTTGTTTGAGGACAAATAAATGTTCCAATTTGGGAGGTTAGATAAGTGTATTTTATACATTTATTTAAGACGTCAAAACATGGATATTTGTTGATAATTTGATTGAAATATAGCTTAATTAGTTGTTTATTGTGTATTTTATGTTTACATCAATAAATACGATGGAATTGGAGAAAATTAGTAAGAAGATGGATTAACTGAAGCAAAAAGAGGATCTGGAGATTAAAATGCAAATAATCAAAAGTTGGCTTGGAGTGAGAAACGAAATTTCGAGAGTGCAAAAACTCAATTGGACCAAAAAATGGGCAAAATGAGCAAAAAGAAGTAAAGAATGATGAAAATGAGACCTTGGAAAAAGTTCAATGACCAAGTTTGCAACTTGGCCCCCAAAAGGCAAGCAAAGGCGCTCACCTCAACAATACAAAATCAATAGGCCATTCGCATAAAAGAGACCCAAGTTCGGCTATGCTCTCACCTCCATCCTCTTGGAAAGGTGGAAATTGCATGTCCTTGTTGCATTAGAATTGCCTCACGATGGCATTCTCTTCAGCAAAACATTGCAAGCTAGTAGCCGTCAACTATTATTTGAGTTAACATTGCCACTATTCTTGATAAAATTCGACTTCTCCTTCTTCGAGTGTTTCCTCGTGAAATAGTGGAACTTTCAGTGCTCCTTCTCAAATCTTCACCACTATTTGATTCACTTCTACTCATTTTCTTTGAATTTTCTTTTTCCTCATGTGTGTTTTACTCTTGTGGTTTCAGTATATATCCCACAGATTGTGCCAAGTTGTTAACTTAAAAAGTAGATTGTATTTCTTAAAATCAACTGTGTATTTTTCTTTCAACTAATAAGTGTATTTTGTACACTTATTCAGGTCATTAAATTAGAGTATTTGTTAGTAATTTGGATGAGTTATAACTTAATTTTTCTATTATTCTTCTTGTAATTTATATATTAACATGCTAGGCTATATCGTTTTGTTATTGGATGAAGATGAATCCTATTTGTTTATTTGTTTTAAATCAAAACTAGTAGTTTAGTTTATTTCTTGCATTTCTTGATTAATTTTGCATACACGTTGTATTATTTAATTGATTGACTACCAATTAGATAATTAGTTGCTTATTGTAGTGTCGGGAGACTCGCAATAAGTTTAGAACGAGACAAAATTATATATATGCAATAGATTTTAGGAATAACATTTATCACATGTACGATCATATAGATAATCTAAAGTTTAATGCATTCGAATTCGAGCTAGGAATAAATTCGGGTCGTGGTTAGGATAGATTTAATTTGTCTTGGAAAAGAAAATTATATATCATAGTTTTATCGATTGTAAAGAACGCATGAACGGAACTAAATTACAAATCAAGAATTGAAATAAATAGCGATACGCGGATTTGAGATCCAATATAATCATTATTAAATCGATAAAAATCACATTTTACAGCTTTTTTAGATTAATTAAATATAAAATAAAATCAAACTCTCTTTTGTTTAGATAATTCGAATCCCATAAAAAGTTAATAAATTTGAATTAAATTTATTCCCTATAGGGCAATATTATCAACTCATCAATTCTATTACTTGTCAACGATCGCGTACGCTTGCGGATTTCGCACGAATATCAACCTCTCGAAAGTTTTTCCTCTTAATTTTTTTGGGTTTTTAATTTGATTTTTGTGTTTAGGAGAGAGATTGATTAACTCGTTTCCTTTTTTAGTTTTGCAATGGCCTATTTATAGGGTCTTTACAAGGGCATTTTACTCATTTTCATAAGTTGATTTTTTTTTCATCATTTGCTTAAAATTCATGATTAAATTTTCAATTCAAAGCTTACTAATATTTTGTGATTTTGTTGCATTTGTTCATAAACACTTTATTTGCATGCAAAGTCGTGGTTCACTGACATTGCTGCTAATTTGTCACTGAAATGAGTCTCGTTCATGTTTGAGGTTATCCAAGGCCTCTAATCATGTATATGCAAAATTATAGTTGTACATATTCATTTGCTCAAGCAAGTCATGATAAGCGATGCATTCTTTTGTAAAGGCAAATATAAATATTCATTTCATGACGTCAGCGTGCGATTGGACCTCTTTTAGTGATTGATGTGGCGTCTAGGTTGATCATAATAATTTCTATATGTAATAATTACAATTAATAAATAGTAAATTTCATTTCTCAATTACTTAAATTATTAAAGTTATATTTGGATATTTTAGCTAACGATATCTAAAAAATATTATAAATTTGAGAAATATAAATGCTCATTGGAAAAATTATAAGGAGAAAAAAATAAAATTTTTGTTATAATATGTCAAAAATTTTACCCTTTAAATTTAAGTAAGTTTTTTGTCATGCACAAAATGCTCTTCCAAATTAATGGTCTCTTAAAAATGCTCAATACATAGCATTATTCTTTTTTAAATGTTCATCAAACGTGGGAGAAACTTCTGCGTTTCTCCATTATTGAAGGTGATTGAAGAAAATTCAAATCCAAACACTGATAAAAGAAAATTAATCAACTTGTGTGATGGGACCAATTTCTTTAATAAAGTAATTTTTGTCGCACATTGGTGGTCTGGGTCGCTTAGGGCATCAAAATTCCGATGCCCCCACAAATTTTGACAAAACAATTTGTTGAATTCTCCTCACATTTTAAAGAGTTTTCAACACATTTGAAAGAGTTGGTTGGAAACGATTTATATTGACCAGTAGATATTTTGTAAAATAATGTAGCCTGTTTTGTAAAATAAGGTTAGTTGGTGTTTAATACCCATTTACTTAAAATTACTATATTAAAACTATAGATTCAATTACGATATGATTTATTTTATTAGATCTATAATTTGAGAAAATCTAATTTTTGCATATTATTGATATTTGATTTTGTGACACAAGAGTCGCTCCGCATCCAATTTTTATTAGTAACATAAAAAGAACTACTCAAACTCTTCGATGGTGAATACACTTTAACATTTTCAAAACTTGATTTGAGTTGCTTGATTACTAATTTTGCATCTCAAAATGTGAGAAGGCTAAATATGATTCTAGCCTCATCTCTCGAATTGTAATAGATAATTTATTTTGTAATTCTATCTTTTAGACTATATAAAGTTTTCATTTGAATATAGATATATTTTTTATTTAAATATTGTTATACGTGTGAAAAACTGAAATTATATGACCTTAAAATAATTAGTCGATTAGGGCTTCAAAATTCTTAGGACGGACCCTATTGGTGGTGCCATAATGGGAGTTGCCTCTTACTTATTTTTCATATTATACCAGAGAAAAATATAAAATCGTCACACTACAAAAAAAAAAAATAATAAAAAAATTAATTGATAAAAAATTTAAAATTAATAAAAAAAATGATGTTTCACTCAACTAGAATTTTAATAAATTTTAGAAGTTCATAAATTTAAATGAATCTCGAATATTGGAAAATATTTCCTCAGAATAAATAAGAATCTCATTAAAAATACTTAAATTTCAGAGTAGTTTGTTTATGTTTATGTTTA
>CAIGRN010043048.1:19160-32627 GCA_903798345.1 Fraxinus anomala
AATGAATCTCGAAAATTGGAAAATATTTCCTCAGAATAAATAAGAATCTCATTAAAAATACTTAAATTTCAGAGTAGTTTGTTTATGTTTATATTTAAGCTTGTATCCAATTAAATCTCTTTAAATTTTGTTATTAATGAAATTCATATAAATGTTTCTAGGAGACACCTAGATTTTAATAAATTTTAAAATTCATTAAAATTCTAATGGGTAACACCAGATTTTAATGGATTCTTTAATGAATTTTAGTATAATCAATTTCAAATCTTTCACGGAAAGTTAATGTGGAATTTCATCATGTTCCACTTTCAATTCACCAATCATCCATTCCCATCAACACCAAAATCCTAAATAAAATAATCTGGAAAGTTTTCAACTTTTTTTAATATTAAATTATAATTAAATATAATAAGTTGTTGGACTCACGTGTATGCTATTTAACACCAATCATGTTAAGCATCAAGTCACGTTCAAGTAAGTAAGGACATAAATCTCATTTAATTATCTATGAATTAAAAATACCTAAATTGATATTATAACGCCCTTATAATACCAATGATATCATAACATTATTTCTCTCGACATCATTGCTTGTTATGTGCCCATGGGTCCATAATTGATGTTGCACATATAAACATTCAAGAGAATCATTCTATTACTCAAATATGGGACTCGATATTCATTATCACTACTAAATTTATATGTATATTTTTTAGTCTCAATTAATCTTGGAAAAAAAACCATATGTACAAGCTTTTTTCTTTACAAGACTTTTACCGGTGCTGCGTAGACAACACCTGATTGGACCTGACTTTTTTTTTTTTTCTCAACTTCCAACGAAATATCGTGAAGTGCTGTTTGTTAAAAAACTATGTTAAGAAATTATGTATGTGTAGCATTGTTCATTAATATTACATAATTATTAAACATTGTAAGGAATATAAACCCTTGTTTGATGTAGTTAAAAACTAGATATTTAGTATATTTTGACAAAAATTGATTAAATACGTAATTGAAAAGTTAGTAAAAGTTGTGATTCTATGAAATGTGTGATTAAAATTAATTGTTAATTTTAACTTAAATTTTTATCCAAATTTTAATCCACATTAAAAAGGGACTTGACGCACAAATCATTGGTCTTCAGTAAATCCTTCATCACTTCTAAATCCTTCGAACAAAATCTTCTCTGCTATGGCGTCGGCCGGCAAGAAAATTGAACGTCCAGTTATGGATAATCCTTTCCTCGACATTAAAGTAAACCCGGACGGATCAGTTAAACGAGATCCTGAAACCCGAAATCCTGCAAATCCGGATCCTAACGTCGCCGGTGCTGTTCTCAGCAAGGACCTACCCCTTGATGCGAACAAGAAAACCTGGCTCCGCCTTTACATTCCCCGGCAAGTAGAAATTCCTTCATCTTCCAGCAAATTGCCAGTGATTATATATTACCATGGGGGAGGATTTGTCTTCTGCAACGCAGATTCTGCTGTTTATGATGTTTTCTGCAAAGGGCTTGTGGAAAAAGTTGGTGTAATGGTGATTTCATTGGATTATCGTTTAGCACCGGAACATAGGCTTCCGGCGGCGTATGAGGACGCCATGGACGGACTGTACTGGATTAAATCAGTGAAAGATGAGTGGCTGACTCAATACGCCGATTTAAGTAACTGTTTCTTGTGTGGAACGAGTGCAGGTGGAAACCTAGCTTACCATGCAGGATTAATGGCGGCTGCAGCGGGTATGAAGCTCCGACCCGCGAAAATTAACGGGTTAATCCTTCATAACCCGTATTTCAGTGGAACAAAACGAACCGGGTCGGAGGAGAATCTGAAGAATGACCCTCTTTTGCCTCTTTATTCTATTGATCAGATGTTTGATTTGTCCTTGCCAGAAGGAGCTGATCATGATCATGAATATTGTAATCCGTTGGTGAATGGAGGGTCAAAGAATATTGATTTGATGAAGGCCATGGGCTGGCGGGTTCTGGTTACGGGTTGTTTTGATGATCCGTTGATGGATGCTGGTTTAGAGTGTGCCAAGATGTTGGAAGGGAAAGGGATGCAGACAGTGAAGTTCTTTAGTGATGGGTACCATGGCATGGAGGTTTTTGATGAATCCATGTCTGGCCCTCTCTACGATGCCATAAAAGATTTCGTACATTGTTGATCCAACGAGTAAAAGTCATGATAAAATATTTCGGTGTGGAAAGAGAGACCGTACATAAGAATTTTCAATCGAATTTTGTTGGCCTAAAATATGAATACTAGGTATCTTGTATATCTTTATTTCCTCATCATCGACTATGATTATGGTGGCGAGTCTTGGAGTGTTTTCCACGCTCTTTACATAAAGAATGTTTTTGTTGAGGTGAGTAAAATAACATTTTTGGTAAGAGTAATACTATTTAATACCACCTGTATCAAGTATCAATTTAGGTGGAAATTGCATGGCATTTAATTATAGGTTCGTTTAAATGCAATGTCAAATTAATTGAAACTATCAAGTGTGACAATTTAAATTGATGCTCTAACAACTCTGACTCTAAATAGTATTATTCTTTTGGCTGGAAAAATTGACGGTCTTGGCCAGAAAGCCACCTCCTTTGGCCTGCCATGACTAGATGGAAGAGTTTTACATCAAAGCCAATGGTTTAACTCCTTTGGCCTAATTAGAATTTGTTCCTTATGGGGTAAGTTGGCGTCGGACGTGGTAAAGACATTGACTTGATAGCTATTTCTTTTGTACTTTTTTATTCAACAATTATGACAGAAATGTGGGGAAGTTTCTATATTATAAGCGTGATGGGTTGAATAATTTATTTGTGTCACATTCACAAGTTAATCAGTAAAATCTTATCTATGAATTATTTTTGTAGTGATAATGTATCCACTTTTAGGGAACTCAAGTTGTCAAATTGAGTCTTGTTGAAATCTATTTTATTGGAACTGATTATAATTTGAATTGACTCCATTTATGTATGTACGTACTTAGGAGTGTTCTTAAAACCCTACATCTCAATTTGTGTCTGGTAAATATGGGAAGTTGTAAACAAATTTTTAATCTGAATAGATTTTTTTTTATTTTTTTTTTATTTTTTTGGGAACTAGAAACAGCCAACAATCTTTCGACCTTCAACGGGCAGTGAACACAGTCATTTAAATGATTTTTGACCTATTTTCAAGTCAGATCATTCAACGCGATTTGAAAAAGTTTCAAAATTAAACCAAATTATTTCACTAATCAAACGGAAGGGAGCAAGTATCCCATTATTCATTTCATTAATTGATTAGATTTTTTTAATTTCTATCTCATCCTAGAGAAGTAATAGAAATGATATCATGTAAAATCATTGTAAATTTTGATAGTGGATAAAGATATATCGTTATACTTCTCAAAAACTTATGAATGTTCTTATGAATTAATGCATCTTCATATAATCATATCCTTCGTACATCTATAGAAATGTCCTATGTATTAATATATTATATTCTACTCGAGAGATATTATTGAATAAAATAATGTTGGTCATAGGAATAACCACAAACTCCAAATACAGTAAAGTAAAAACGAGAACACCTAGATATTTAGCCAATTAAAACTTGCTTGAAAGTTTTTTCACCGATTTTGATCGATTTTTTTGGCACCGTTTATGAGAGGTTGAAAAATCAGTGCTTGCTATTGTTTTACACTAATTTTTGATGGTTTAAAAATTACCCAAAATCGGTGGTGTAATTTTGACATTCTCTCAACCCATCAAATCGGTGGATTTTGGTTTTTTCTCATATTTTCTTCTAATTTTATTATTTATAAAATAATTATCTCCAACTAACGTGTTTTGTTCAAAATGAATTTATAAATAAAAATATATTAACTAAAAAATTATTTATAGGCCAAGAAATTACATTATAATTGAAAAGAATTACTTATAAGTAAAACATTACTTATAAAAATCACTTTTATGTAAAAATTTGTTTATAAAGTAAAAAATACTACTAACGAAACAAAAATTCACTTATAAAATATAAAAAGTTGCTTATAAGTAAAAATTCACTTATGTGTAAAAATTATTTGAGAGTAGACAATTAATTTATGATTGTAAAATTTACTTATAAGTAAAAAATACTTAAGTAAATATTTAAATTTATTTAACTTTTTAATTTAAATATTAACATATGGAAAAAAAATTACCCCTAAATAAAAATATCACCTATGATTTTAAAAAAATTATACAAGAAATTATAAACATAAAATTTCACTAAAAGACACGTGTAATTTTATTCTTTTAAACGACTTCCAGAATTTGTGGATAATAAACTTTAAAGCATATATTCGACTACTTTAAAAATCGATGTTAAAACCATTCAAAATTAATTCGTTCATAGATGCTTAAAATCGATAGTTTAAAAAACGATCATAATCAATACCCAAAACTCAAGCGGATCCTTAATCAACAAACCATTGGGTAAGTGGCCCAAGCAATGGAGACCCAGTGAATAGAAACATTGATTTTCAAATCTAAATAATTATTGTCAAATAATAAAATTCATATTAAAATAAAAGAATAAAGGGCATTTGAGATCATAGTCAATTAGTTAGTTTAATAATTAAAATATTTATTGGATAATTGAGCAAATAGTGAATCTCATCATAATTCTATAATTTTATTGAAGTTAACATTAATATGAAACTAATTGAATACTTAGGTCTCGTGTGAATAATACTTAAACTTACATCCACTTTATTACTTATCATGATACAATCTACTTGCAAATACTTAAACTTACATTCACTTTATTACTTATGATGATACCATCTACTTGCAAAAATTTAGCTCACACCAATTGCAAATACTTAAACTTACATTCACTTTATTACTAATTGAATACTTAGGCATTTTCACATATTTATGTGTTGTATTTTATTCACTTAAACTTCGAACCTCAATTTCGTGTCCTATGTGACGTGAATTCTATGAATAAATTTATCATTATGCAAACAACTCATATATCGTATACCTTTATTTTCGCCTTGAAATAGATAGGAAAATATTTTTGGGACTACAAGCTCGTCTACATTTTTAATGGTCCATCTCAAATCCGAATAAAGGAAGACAATTATAATAAACTAATAACCACAAGACTACAATTAGGGATTGAACCCTAATACCAACTACAACATTAAGCAGAATTGACATAGAAGTCGATTCTGTATGGAACTCAATTACGTTTAGCCAATTCGTAGAAGTAAAAGAAAGAGAACGACGGTAACTTTTCGACAAACTGAGAAATGTGTTTGTTCTGACGTGTTCATCTTCCATGTGAATGTAAACGCTGTTTTAAATAAATAATGCTAACAAAAAGGTAACATTTGTACAAAAGTAGTAACAACTCTTAAAAGTAAAATGTATGTTGCCTCAGTGAATAGTAATTTAAAATGGCAAAGTTTCCTGCAGTAGATTTATGATGGTTTATGCTAATAAAAATGCTATATTAATCACTTCAACACTGCAGGGTTTTATAATGAAGAAGATATAAATACAAGATTGTTTTAATATCTTTAGTCTCCTCTCTTGAAAAGTAAGCACTCCTTAAAATTTCTTCACATATGCACAAATATTTGGACGGTATATTAATTACAAGCTTACCTAATATTTCCTAAACCTAAAATACACTTTAAAAATGTTGAGATGCTGTCGAAAGGGATCAGTTTTAGCCCTCTAAATCAAAGTCAACAATTAATTTTAACCATATATTTCACGGGATTCGCAACTTTTCAATCATATATTTCATCAACTTTTATCGAAATTTACTAAAAATTCGATTTTAATCCCTACCAAACAGAGATTTAATATCTAATTGAGCTGCACAAAATCCAACAAACATCAAATGAACATTCTACATGAATTTATTCAAACAAACATATACATCAAGCTGACTAAATTCTAGAAGGATACATGAGAAAGAAATATATTTCCCACTCAGGCCTCAGCTATGTAATGCATCTTTATTATATTATATACTGCAGACCTTTATTTTGGATAAATGCTATGTGTGAAGAGTTGTAAATCAATGAGACGTGCATGTAAATTGACAAAGATTGTCAACAGCCATTCTGTACTGGATGCAGGCCAATGAACAATTCTGTCACCACCTCGGAGCTTGTGTCTTCTGGCTTCAATCCACACTGCAAATATCATATTTTTTTAGCAGTTTCACTGAAACAGTTAATGGAAAACTCTTCTAAAGATACTGTGTAAAACAAAGTCATGCAAAAATTTGAATGACAATACAATAAATTAATCTATATGACATACTTGCAATGTTGAGTTGAGGCTATTAAAATAATTAAAAAGAGAGAGATGCCAGTGTCAAAAAGTATTTATGTACGAGTCTCGTCATAAATTCACACCCTTGAATGCTGAAGTTATTCGAAATTTTTGAGATAAAATACAGATCAGTCGAAAAAATCTGCGACTGCATGTTCTATGCCAAACGTGAAAGTGAACAAAATTTAATCATCCCGAAACACTATATATATGTCCAAGTCTGCCATGAGATAACCACAGTTATTTATGAATTTTAACAAATTTCTACGTTGTCTCGAAACATAAACTTAAAAAACGATGAAAATTTTATTTTGCCCTTGTTTGACCAATCAAATTTTCTCATTCTTTTTTTCTGATACTCATTTTCAATCATACATTCACACAATAAAATATTATTCACGTAAACACAAAAATTTTCCATACTTTTTACCATACATTCTTCCAAAATATACTATTCAAAAACTCATTTTTTTCTCATAAAACATTTGTCAAACATGGGCTTATTTATATTTATTTTCAACCCATCCTATAGGCTTATAAAATAGGGCAAGAGGAGGAATTCACCGAGGGACTTATATTCATCATGATATCATGTTAAAGCACCTCATTTACAGAAAAAAAAAATTAAAAATTAAAAAAAATTAAAAATTACTTATAATTATTATATAAGTTAATTTCAAAAAAAAAAAAAATTCTACTCAATAAAGTTAAAAATAAGCAAGGTAATTATTTTGACACTATGATAAGATTACTTTCAAAATAATTATCCTTTTTTTTTAAGTTAAAAGCAATAAAAGAGTAATATACATACAAACATATTTGGAAATGAAATATTACTTACTTAGCTTCTGTTGGGGAAGAATTTATAAACGGTTTAATCACTAAATAATGTATAAATAGATAGAAATGAGTTATGAATAAGTGGATATAATTTGTGGGTCTATTGAAACGTTGCAAACTTGCTTGTAAGCTTTGCCTAACATTCTCACACAAACTAGTCACCTTTAAATCAATATGCATCAACTTATCACAGGCAATACCATTCCCTTGGTATTGAATACAATTGCATCACATATAGGATGAACTTATCGTGCAATGATAATAATGCCCAATTCTTGAAACCCTAAAATCAGTATACCTAAGAAGTAAGCATAAAGTGAGCAAACACAAAAGAAATCTTGAACTCAAGATTCAAATCCAAGAGCAGAATAAGTTTCAAAGATGTAGAATCATGATATTCCAATTGACTTGTATAGTAAATCAATTTGAGTATAATAATTTAATTTTTATTGTAGTAAATGCATAAACAAAAGTTCCTTAATGTTAAATATCCAGAAAACAGTTATCCAGAAAAGTGTAAAGCTCAGTAAATGCATATCGAGAATTCACCTTTTCACGTAATTTTGCATTTTCTTCTAGCATAAACTGCTCCTGAATATGTACAAAAGTCCAGTTACAACTAATTAGAGAGAGTAAAACAATTAGATGAACTAGTTCATGCATTAGAGTTTTATGCCAATACCTTTGCTTTTAAGTTTTCTATTTGTTCATTGAATAATTGGGCCTGCAAAATGGCACAGAGTTAATTTACTTGTTTAATTTTAAGCAAATGATTCAAAATTTGTCATCATGTCCCCCTTGAAGTATGTACTTCCTTTTCAGTATAAATAAATTGGTAGGAGTCTCTCATGGATTTTTTTTGAAACAAAAAAAAAAAAAAAACAATAAATACTTAAAATTGTTTAAAATTGTAGTAAATGCATAAACAAAAGTTCCTTAATGTTGAATATCCAGAAAACAGTGGTAATCGAGAATTCACCTTTTCACGTAATTTTGCATTTTCTTCCAGCATAAACTGCTCCTGAATATGTACAAAAGTCCAGTTACTAGTAATTAGAGAGAGTAAAACAATTAGATGAACTAGTTCATGCATTAGAGTTTTATGCTAATACCTTTGCTTTTAAGTTTTCTATTTGTTCATTGAATAATTGAGCCTGCAAAATGGCAGAGAGTTAATTTACTTGTTTAATTTTAAGCAAATGATTCAAATTTTGTCATCATGTCCCCCTTGGAAGCATGTACTTCCTTTTCAGTATAAATAAATTGGTAGGAGTCTCTCATGGATTTTTTTTTGAAACAAAAAAAAAAAAAAAAATATTGAAGTTGAAAAGAAATGTATACAAGGGACAATTTCTTTATGTATAACACCTTTCTAGCTCTGATTTTTTTTAGGCTTTCTTCCAGCTGGCTGTCAATCTCCTGTAGTTCCTGTATTGAGCATGTCCCCAAATTTTGTCCTAGATGCTTCCTAGAACCACCAAAATTCAATCTGTAAGT
Source organism: Fraxinus anomala (assembly GCA_903798345.1). Taxonomy (NCBI): domain Eukaryota; kingdom Viridiplantae; phylum Streptophyta; class Magnoliopsida; order Lamiales; family Oleaceae; genus Fraxinus; species Fraxinus anomala. Next base: position 27,823 of record CAIGRN010043048.1, read on the forward strand.
GAGAGCAAGAAATTTCACAAAACCCCTAAAAGAGAGTGTTTAGCAAAGCCTAAAAAACATTTTATACTGAAAGTCTAAAATTCTTTACTCTTACGGAAAAGCCAAGCATATTAGAAAGGTACTAATATGTTTGACTGAGCTTAAAAGTTGATTTTATGTATTTATAATTTTTTTAGGCTTGGCCATACTAGCTCAAAGTTGGGGAGGAAAAGCAGGGAAACTGAGACGAAACTGTTTGGAATTTTCATGGAGCTCTATCTTCTGTGCCAAGACCGCTATTTCCTCCTTACAATGCTGCTTAGGAAATCAGTAAAAATCATGAAATGGCCATTAGGAAACAACAAATGAAATATTTGAGAAAGTCGAATGACAAAAGATTTACGTGTGGTTCGATAATTCAAGATGGAATCACTTCAAGAAAATGGATGGAATCTCACCTGCATTTGTCCTTCAACTTCAGCACTACAGTTCTGCTCTTTTCTTGAATGCTCCAGGTATCTCTTTATAGTCTTTTGCATGCTGAATATCCATTACACAATAAGTAATAATTATGTTCTACATAACATAGATAGGATTATACACAACCTTAACGTTCAAACCTTTTAACTAGCTAGAATTACAAATGTTACGTTTTAATTATTACAGGAAGGATGCGAATCATCATCTCTATTTTTTATTTTTATTTTTAACATAGACACATTCTGGATATTAGGGAAATTTTTCTCTTAGGAAACTGCCCTAATTAAGGGCACGAATTTCATTAATATTCAACCTCCAAAAGCATTTAATGAAGGAGGAAGAAGAGAAGGTTTTTTCTTGAAAAGCCATGAACTTGGGAATACTGCTTTCATTTCAAAGGGCCTAGACAGGCATATTGCAGGAATCTATTAAACTTCAATGGATTGAAACTTCAACCATATGAAACTGATTTGGGTTTTAGAAGACAAGAAATGAGATGAATTCACAAGTCTTTATTAAATGATGAAATTGTCGTCAAGGAAATCAAGGTAGGTGATTTGTGTTTGACATTATTAGTTAACAAGATCTTAACACAACAAATAAGAATAAAAGAGATATTCAAGATTATATAAACTATAAAAGTATTAAGCTCATTAATCATCCTATGAATTGATGAGAGATTGATATTGAGCATAAACAAAAGTATTATTCGGAAGTCTCACATGCAAAATAAGGCTTAGTATTATTCGAAGTCTTTCTTGCAAAATAAGGCTTAATTTGACCGTCTCGAATCAATTATTCTAAAATACATTTTTTCCAAAATTTCATTTTAATGGAGCCCAAACAAGGGCTAAGTATTATTTGAAAATTGATAGAAAAGCATATAGAAAAAAGCAGTTGTCCCAACTGCAAATATTTAGATGCTTAGGATCTTATAGCTGTAACAAATTTCATTTTGAACAACTCAAAATCTCTACATGGATTCTATGTTATCAGAAGATACCTTACGTAGATGCTCGTACTAATGTGAAGGTGACACTAAATAGATCCAATTAGAAATAAGATACCAACAAGCAAAGGGGACATTAGTGAAAGATAATAAGTTGCATAAACGTAGAGAAGCTTTCATTCACAAAAATGAGGCAATCTGATTAGCTTCATATGGCACAAAGAGATAGAACTTTTGGTTTCTTACACACTATCCCTCTATTTGGTTTAGCTAAAAAATTGATTTTAAACACACTTCATGAGATTTACAACCTTTTAACCATATATTCATCAAATTTTGTCAAAATCTACTAAAAATCTAATTTTTAACAAAACCAAACAAAGGCTATATATCTTGTAATACATTTAAAAATCTTCTCAATTCATATAATATATTCTCTATTTACCTTTGCATCATACCCTCCTTCAAATTAAAAATATCATAGCCTAGCTTCATAGTGAAGTGGCATGAAAGAATGAAAACAAATTTCTACCCACAAAATCAAATCATATGAGAGAACAAAGTGAGACATGACATTTAGCCCCTTATCAACTTTACAATTACACAATTCATAAACTTTTATCAAAATCTAATAAAACCCTCAATCAAACATGGGCTTAATTTAAATAGGTAGAATACATTAATGTGTGTAAATGTCTTGTTGTCTACAGAATAAGAGCACTGACTATGAGAATTTCAGAGTTTGCCTATAGAAATACTTAGCCCAATTTAGTGTAAAGAAATACTCAACGCAACATAGATATGGTGATAAGGAGTATGCCACGCAACTTTTACAAATATTCTAGATATGATTTCGTCTTGCTTTTATTAGAGGTCGATTGTGTTTAAAGTGATTGTGGGCATACAAACAAATGAACCACTCACACTCAAAACAACATTAAAAGAGAAAGTGTTTACTCTTTAGAAAAGATGTGTTCTCTCTCTCTATTCTTTATAAAATTGTTTCTCTTACAATTTGCTTAACTAACAATTATAGTTGCTTCTTGCAATTGTATCGCTCTCTATTTTAGGGTATTTCATAAATACCTAACTGCAAATTAAGTGCAAATGGAGATGCAAAATATGAGCTACAAAATCCATCAATAATCACACACATTTCTAAACTTATTGTGAAAGTACTCTTAAAATACTTAAGTAGTACTAGAAATCTCTGCAAGTACACAAAGCACAATAAAATATGCAAGTTGAAGAACAAAGTGAAAATCAAAATAAATAAGAAAACATTACTTGCAAGTTTCATAATAAAAACTTACTTCGAGCTTGAAAATTCATAAAGTTTTCCTTTCTGTGAGAAAATGATCAAAGCTACTTCAGCATCACAAAGTACAGATAGCTCATAAGCCTTCTTCAATAGCCCATTTCTGCGCTTTGAAAATGTTACCTGCCTGCTTGTTGTATTTTCAATAAGCTTCATTTCTACCTTTCCTCTCACCATTTTTTCTACATATATAATCACCAAACTTTTAATTAATCAAATTACAAACGAAACCCTAAATAAATTAAGAGTGGAAATCTCAGAAGAAAATTGGCTAAAATCCCAAATAGGAAGTTTAAAAGTTAAAAGAAACTTAGGACCAAATTATTGTCCGAATTCAATATTGAAAAAGGATCTGACAGAAAAATTTTACTTACCAGAAAAGGGTTTGAGTTGAAATTTATATTAACCAGTCCACAGGCAGCACCCCTCAAAACCCTAATAAATTTTCTTGACAAAAAAATAAAACAAAAATCAGACTACTATACAATTTGAACAAGAAAATCTAAAAATCCCAGTAAATTTACCCGAGCTCGGAGAATTTAACGAACAAAAAAGCAAAGATTGTACACTGTAAAACAACCCCAGAAACATCTGCACCTAGGATAAAAAAGCAAAGATTGTACACTCTGAGGAATAAGAACCTAAATAAAATTCTTGAAGTGTTTTCAATAATTCCCAAAAAGTAAAATGCCCAGAAATGTATAAGACATGAAGGATCTCTCTTCTTCTTTGATGCAACTATTTCTTTACTTTCAGACCGCAGAACCTAACATTTCCTTATTCATCATATAATCTATTATTCTCTCTGTCCTTTTGGGTCAATTCTTAACCACAAAAAAGGCAAGGCACAAAAATGGTTAAACTCAAAAAATAATAAGACCCCAAGAAAACAGCAATTTTTTAATATAAAATTTTATTGTCTTTTCAGTAAGAAAAAGTAAAACTGGGGATTATTTCTGTTATGGAAATGCTTTGAAGTCCTTTAAAAACACTCGAAAATGACAGTTTAAGCGAAATGGTAATTTTAATATTATTTTAGGTAGAAAAACTATGAGGTCTAATATCTATGTCAACATCATCGTACAGATGACATGACGTGCTAACCAATAATATTCTGACAGCATATAGTTGATTGTTTTGGAAAGTTAGTCACCTAGACCAACGGAAATAGAGCTCATCACGTGGCTTGCATTGGTTGGTTCTTCGAGAAACAGATTTTTATAATGGAATAATTTCACTGTTGATTTTCAACTTTAAAGTGCCGCAAAAAAAAAAAAATAATAATAATAATAATAATAGCCCCTGTTTGAAATCCATTTTGGGTGAAAAAAAAAATTTAGAATAGTAATTGATGAAAGATTGTGTTGTTAAAAAGTAAGAAGAATTTTTGGATTTATGTGTAATATTATTTTATTGATAGAATATGTGGTTGAAATGAAGAATCAGATATAGAATGAGAAAAAAAAAGGTTTCAAAAAGGGGCGTAATAATGTAGAACCAAGAATCAAACCCAACAAAATGTTGGTTTGAAACAATTGATTCGTGACCACTTGCACATGCGATTTCTTCCCTCAAATCGAATCAAATCAAGAGTATTACCAAACGAAATCTAAATGATTTTCAAAAATCATACAAAATCGAACCAATCCTTTTTTTTAATTAAAAAAATAATTTTATTAAATTATAAATTTTAAAGTTTTCACTTTTTTTAAATAAAAAAAACCAATTTAACATTATAAATTACAATCAACGTATTGAAATAATCATATAAAAGTAAATTAGGTTCATCATTACTAGCTCATAATTTTACAAGTTAACTATGAAAATTACATTGTTTACTAACTAAGTTTGATTTTACGTACAGAATTACGTTAATTAAAGCAACATGTCACTTTTAATTAGTTTCTAGATGGTTAAGTATACAATCCAATTTTTTTAAGTTGAATTACCTCAGTTGTAATATTTGGAAAGTAATAAATAACACAAAATTTGATGATGGAAAAACTCAACTAGGTAAAAACTTCAGAACCAAGTCAGTTACCTCCGCTATAGATAATGTGGGTTACAGTTCAATTTCAA